>SNQJ01S0013936.1:44541-63449 GCA_010110895.2 Picea sitchensis
ATGGAACAGTCCTTTCAGCCCAGAAATGTACAGAAATGCCAGAAAATGGAGATGAGGTAACTCGGCTTCACGATCTCGATCTACAACAGGAGCGGGTCTTCAAACAGGCTCTGATACCATGCTCGACAACACAGGTATTCCAAAAGAGGATGAACATCTTCAGTAACCACTCACATAACCAGATCAAAGATCAACACACCGATTTCTTCATGTGGTAAAACCCCTACGGGGAAACATCCACTACCCCAGCCAACGCGGCCACTTGGAGCAGTTTATTAATGCAAAGAAAAATATTACAGAGAGATTTTACAAGAGAGTTTCTCACAATCGATCATTGGCAAATGAACCTCCATGCTCTTTAAATAGAGATCATGGACCAATCGGGTGTTAAGCCATGAATCAATGGTCATTAAGATCGAGGAGATTATGAACCGTCGGATCACTCTATGTCGGGAACATATCATGACCGTCGGATTTCCTAACTACAAATGCATACTAAAGAAACACACATTTACCTAACGACATATTAGACCAAGTAGATCTTAACTAACTCCTAAGTGTCTAAATATCCTAACAGGATGATGTGGGAGTCCAGAAGTCAATCTGTATATCACAGAATTCGGGGTGTTGTTTGTAGGTCAAGGAACAATGGAAGTGCAGCCCACATGTCCGGGAACCTGCAAGAAAAAAAGTCGGTAAGTATGGAATAGGGAAACGGTCGGTGGGACTCATTTTCGCTGATATATTGATATTTGTAATGGATATCCCATTACCTGGCATGATATTTTTTGCATGTTTCTAGACAAGTTGTGTAGGGGTAGTTAGTATGACTTTCTCTTGGAGGCATGGTGAGTTGTTAGCATTAAACCTTAGTTATTGCATACTTGAAAAGAAGTGTGAAGGTAGCGGGCACATGAAACAACGATTAGGAATTGGATATTTCGTGAACCTACCAACTCGACGATCCTTAAAAGAGATTCCAAGAAATGGCCAAGTATGGAAAGCGGACGCATGGGCTTCAAAATGGGGTGACAATAGTTCCCCAGGAGACGTGATGACCCGAAGGTCAAATTGCAAGTCTCGTAACTTTTGAGTGCAAACTGTGTAACACAGAAGAGGGTATGATGTGGGATTCTGACAGTAAATTTGTATATCACAGAAGTTCAGGTGTTGTTTGTAGGTCACAGAACAATGGAACTGCAATCTAGAGCCGGCTTGCCTGAGAATCCGCAATCAGAAAAGTGGCTAGGTATGGAATGGGGAAGCGATCGGTCAGATTCATGATATAAAAGCACGAGTGCAAATGTGAACCCATGAGTCCGCCAACCCGTGCAGTTAGACATTTTCGGAAAAATGACTAAGTAACCAGAAAGAGAAAGTAGAGGGGAAAAAGAAACGGGAAATTGGTTAAGTATAGAAGAAGGAAAAGAAGGGCTAATATATTCAAATCTGTAATAGATATCCCATTTCCTGACAATATATTTTCTGCATGTTTTTGGATAATTTGTATACTTATTGCATATACTTGGAAAGAATTCTAAAGGTGGTAGGCACAAGAAACAACGACTAAGAATTGGAAATTTCCTAAACTCGCCAACCCGACGATCCGCGAAAGAGATTCCAAGAAATGGCAAAGTGTGGAAAGCAATCGGACGAGCTTCAAAATACGGTGACAAGGGTTCCCAAGCAGATGTGAGGCCCCGACGATTAAATTGTATGTATAAAAATTTTTGAGTGCAAAATGTGTAACGTGGAAGAGGGGATGATGTGGGAGTCTGGAAGTGAATTTGTATATCCCAGAAGCCGAAGTGTTGTTTGCAGGTCACAGAACAATGGAAGTGCAATTTATAGACCACCCGCGTGGGAACCCGCGATTGAAAAAGTGGCTAGGTATGGAAAGGGGAAGCGCTCAATCAAAATCACGATATAAAAGAATGAATAAAAATGTGAACCCGTGAATTCGCCAACCCACGCAACAAGACATTTTCAGAAAAAACCAATAAGTAACCAGAAAGAGAAAGTACAAGGGAAAAAGAAAGGGGAATTTGGTTAAGTATAGAAGAGGGAAATGAAGGGGATAAAAGAGTGGGAAAATAGAAAAGTGGAGGGCAATTTTAGTAAGCGGGAACTGGTCTCAAACAAGCCCCATTGTTGCAAAACCATCATTTTCTAGTCCAATATTTTATCCACTTACTCGTTTTCAATTGTGCTTGTACCATTAAAAAGGGTGTGAGCAAATGCTTTGTTGAAGATTTGTTTTTATTGCAACTTGTGGGAGTAATTGTGTTCTTGATACAATCTTCCATGACTTTCACATATTATCTTAAGTATTAAACTTCTTCCATGATGGGTTGTTAGCATTAAAGCTTAATAATTGCATATCTAGAAACAACAATGACGATCTTGAATTTTAAAATTGTGGTTGATTTTATAGTCACATTTCACTTCAGTCACCATAGATCAGTTTTTTTTTATTCGCGAAGAAGAAATTTGGTAATTTCATTAATAAAGTAAAAGGTGCTCAAAAAGAGACCAGGGGATGGACAACTAATAAAATGTTTCCTTTTGGAGTAAAGGAATCAAGGAAGTGAAAGGGAAATAAGAAATCGTTTGCTCAACAAGGTTGAGATGAAAACGAAATTTCTAGGGTGAGGCCCCAACTGTCGCATCGTGAATTAGTGTTGTTATGTTATATCTGCATTACGAATAGAATTGAATGTTGGTTTGAAACTGTCTGAAATTCATTTTTGTTTCATAGAAGCCTGATGGGATCGACACAATGCATTTTCATATAATTGTTCAATGCTCTATATTAGATCAAATTACTTGAGCCAATATAATATTCAAGACTATCGAACCATGCTAACGAGAAGAGGTGTTAAATCCAACAAAGAAGCATCAACCAAGATTCCAAGTTGTGTTGTTCCTCTAGTGGGACAACATGCAGGAGTCATCGAGATGCATACAATGTTGTGTTGTTCCTCTAGTGGGACAACATGCAGGAGTCATCGAGATGCTCTTCAACATGCATACAAAACTCATTACCATGCTTTTTTTAGGAAGTCCTTGCAGTCTTCTCCTCGGAAGGTCAATGTTCGCTGCCGTAATCTCAATATCTTGTGGAAGACCTAAGGCGAAAAAGAAATAGGAGAGTGGTTCCGCAGTGGAATAATTATTTGGCTTGAAGCAGGTGAACAACACTCCTACTACTGACGTTGGCGACCTAGAGACCTTACAAGGCATCACTGAATTGTACAAATAACAGGGAAAAGGCCCTGACAAGAAGAGTTTCCAATCTGTGGTCACCACTTTCAATGCACGACATCTCGCAACATGGCTCCAATGACCCACCCCAACAAGAAAGCAACCCGTAATTTTTCAAACATAGGAGGACATGAGAACCCATCCTTGCGGTAAAATTGATAGTTCTCACAAGCTTCCTATGGGGAAGAAGACAAAAAATGTTGTAGGGCAAGCGAAAGAGCCTGAAACTGAAAGAGAGGACACACCAAGAGACCACCTCCTCACAGTTGAAGACTTCAGGGACACAACCTGCAAGAGAAATTCGAGAGGTCAAATTAATTCGTTATGGGCAAGAGGGGACCAAGAGACCCACTCCTTATAGGAAAAGACTTCAGGGACACAACCTACATGAGCAATTCCAGAGGCCCAAATTAGTCCATTATGGGTGGAAGGAGATGAGTAGTAGGAATATGCCTTGCACCAGTGGGAGTTCTGGTCCTCGTCCCCTAAGATGTTAATTGTATATCCAGAGAACATGCGAGTGGTCCTGCAATTGAATAATTATTTGGCTTGAAGTATATCTCTGGGAGCATCAAGAGACCATTTCCTTACAGTGAAAGACTTCCGCCCAAAACGGACTAATTTGGGCCTCCGAAATTCCTACTCTCGAGTTGCAAAGCGACTATTGTGTTCAACGTTGATTTCTTTTCTGAAACCCCTTCCTTTGGTCTTGTCAGGGTTGCCATCGTTGAGCCGAGAAGTGCCCCCCGTTATGGTTGATTTCAATTTGGGCGTAGGAGTGGGAACAACGTCTACATTACCATCATCCATCACCATATCATCGTCCATCAGATCATCTTCTTCCGGCTCGAAATCGACCACATCAACCTTTGCGCCAGCCATCAACGCAGGCGGGCGGGCTGTCTGAGCAGGCGAGGTTGCCTTGGAATTATTTGGCTTGAAATATATCTCTCAGTGCACCAAGGGACCATCTCCTTTTTTGCTCCTGGGCGGAGGAAGACGAGTAGTAAGAATATGCCCTAGAGCACTGGAACTTCTGGTCATCATGCCCGAAGGTGTTTACTTTATCTGGACAAAACTGTTGTCGAAATGTTGCCTCAAGTTAACGAGAATGTATGTTTGCTCCATATGATGTTTGAAATGAACATTCAGAAGGGATAATATAACCCTCCACAAATCTTGGTTTAATGTGTATCAATGGGAGATCTCCTCAAGCCTTTTGTTGATCAATGACAATCTCCATGGTTCATGTGTAATGAGTTGTTACCATTAAAGCTTACTAATTGCATATTTAGAAAAAAGTGCGAAGGTGGTGGTGACGACGAAGAGCGATCAAGGATTAGAGATTTCGTGAAGCCACCAACTGGACGACGCGCGAAAAATATTGCATGATGCTTGAAATGAACACTTGGAAAGGATAACATAACCCTCCACAAATCTTGGTTTAATTTGTATTAATGACAAATCTGCTCCAGCCTTTCGGACATGAATGACAATCTTAATGGTTTTTGCACAATGAGCTATTAGAATTAAAGCTTAATAATTGCATATCTAGAAAGAAGTGTGAAGGTGGCAGGGATGTCAAAGAGCAATTAAGAATTGCACATTTCGTTGACCCGCGAAAGAGATTCCAAGAAATGGTGAAGTATGGAAAGCGGTCTATCAGGCTTCAAAATAGGGTCACAAGTTATACTCAGGAGACACGAGGGGTTGATGGTCAAATTGTATGTCTCTGAACTTTTGACTGCAAAATGTGTAACACAAAACATGGCACAATGACGGATTTCGGCAGTCAATTTATATATCGTGGAATTTGGAGTGTTGTTTGTAGGTCGCAGAACAATGGAAGCACAATGTTGAGCAAGCCTTGCTAGGAACCGACGATGGAAATAGTGGCCAAGTATGCAATGGGTAAGCAATTGGTTGGACTCGTGATATAAAATCATGAGACATACTCGGAACATGGCATATTGATGGGCTTGAAAATAGGGCCACAAGTTCTACTTAGGATACGTGAGGGCCTGGTGGTCAAATTGTATGTATCCCAACTTTTGATTGCAAAATGTATAACATGGAACAGGGGACAATGACGGACTTCGACGATCAATTTGTATATTGTTGAACTTCAGGCGTTGTATATAAAAGCATGAGACATTCGGAAAAACAACTAAGTAACCAAAAAGGGAAAGTAAACAAGAAAAAGAAAGGGGAATTTAGTTGTCAATTTGTAGATCGGGGAAGTCTGGGTGTTGTTTGTAGGCGGCGGAACAATGGAAATGCAATGTTGAGCCCGCCTACCCGGGAACCCGCGATCCAAAAAGTTTGTTGAATATGGAACGAGGAAGCGGTCGGTCGAGGTCATGATATAAAAGTATCTGTGGAAATTTGAACATGTGAATTCGCCAACCCGCACACCTAGACATTTTCCAAAAAACGACTAAGTAACCAGAAAGGGAAAGCAGAGGGCAAAAAGAAAGGGGATGGCAATTTTTAGAAGCGAGAATTGGTGTAAGAAATCCCCATTGATGGTCTTAACAATAACAATGAAGTGCATTAAACATGTGAGTAGGCTCTTCAATCAAGGAATAGATAAAGTGAGCCATGGTTATAGTTTCCAGGATGTGTTTGCATAAGAGAAGCATCAAAAAGCCATAGGAAAAACAATTTTGGGATGTTTAAGTAAAATTATTTTACTATCAACTTCACCGTAAGTATAACAACGACGAATCTGAATTTTAAGACGAATTTGAATTCAATTTTCTGTGGTTTATATGATAGTTCCATTGGACTTCACATAGTATATATCCTTTTATTTCAAAATATTCCTGAAGATGAATTTTGCTAAGTTCATCAATCAAGTAAAAGTGGTAAAATGAGCCACATACTACATTTGCGTCAAAGAGCTTATATTAAAAGGCAAAGCACATCTTGTATATTCTTTAAGATCACAGAAAAACCACCAAGATCTTGAATGTATTATTAATTTTCTAGAACAAAGCATACAACCAAGAGCCAAGTAAACACCAGATGTATTGAAGGTCAAGGCACAAGGCAACGCATGAACACAAAAGGCGCCAAGTGAGATCCCACAAGGGTCCATAGAGTAGTACACATCGACCTATGCATCAAACAATTTGATATAGAAAAAAACACACATGGCATTAGTTTTCTCTTACATGTGGTATATGTTCCCATGAGAAAATAACCGGGCCCATGAGATATGAACAAAAGTCTGCCAAACACAAGACAACACAAAACCAACGGAGATTCGACATTGTATCCCAACTATAACCAAACCCCCAAATGGGGAGCAAGAAACTTGTCGATTACTATTTTACCATGAAGGAAGATCACTATGGACATTTGCTCTTGATAGTGCCATGTTCTATCACTACCAATTTTAACAATGCCAAATTTCCAATATTATTGGAAATGCCTGATGGTTTCGCTGAGAGGAGCAAGCCATTTTGACGGTTCAAAGGATGGGCCTGATTTATTCACAGTTGGATACTTTCTATGGGGTTTTTCCTCATGCTTCCCATTTCTAGACTGAACAATATTATGCGCTTCCTGTTCAATTTGCCATGGCACTGCAAAATTTTATTCATATCCTCATTGGGTGGCATGGACATATACACATGAGATTTTCTTGTTTCCTGCCAATTTTTTTTTTTTAAGCTGATATGCGGTATTGCATTGTCCTCATTTAAGGTAAATTTGCTATGGACTCGAAAGTCGCGCAACATGTAGACATTGTTTGCCTTTTTCTGTAGGTATACTTCATATGGAAATTCTGCTAACCCAGAAAGCACATCTTGTAACAGAGGTTGTCTAATTGTACAATGTATGATTTTGTTTCCCACGGTTCGGATGGCAACATTGAGGCAATGTCTATATATGTAAGGGCATTTTTTACTGCATTGTAGACAATCAATTGTACTATCATTTATTAAAGCAGAGGCAAAAGTAGGAGAATTGCATTTGGCACATACATACTCGAAGGGGGTCGAGTGCGCATTCGCTGCAACCAAAACACTCTCAACCTGGGCACGTGAGCATAGCAATTAATATATTGAACAATATAATATACAACTGCACAACAACAAAAAAAGCTGCAGAAAATTGGTGAAGGCAATTTGTATGAGCAAAGTGAGGATGAAAGTGTAGATGTATACGCACAACAGTGACCGAGCTAGTTAGTTTCTTTATATCCTGTACTATGTATGTTCACGATTCTGTTACAAATGTTATTTGGGTTGTGCGAAAGATCCTTTCTTTAACATCTCTTTTCTTTGTTATATTTTTAAAGAGCATAAGTGGAAATTGCCCTTTATGCAATTGTTGTTCCATTAAGGAAAACAAATTTGAATAGGTGTCGAACAATTGCAGCTGCAACATGGAACAATGCAATAGTTGTGTAACATAACCGAGATACATGGACATGTGAAAATAAAGGACAAAACTGGATATGGAGAACGACACCATTTCCTTGCCATTGTCTGAATCTCCATCTTTTATATGGAAAATGTGTTGCGAGCCAAGTTTTCTCGCGGGTGTGAAAACTGCACCAATGGTTATGATTAGGTAAGTGTCGTTGCTCTATGCAAGTTGGTTGATTGTTGTGTCCGAGACGAAACGATATTCTGAGCAAATCGCGAGAATTTTTTCCACAATACTTGTTTCGTTGAGCGATATAATCCAATCACAATCACCACAGTGATACACTGTTTTGGGCAATATATTAAAATTTGTAATGGATATTCCATTACCTAGCAATATCTTTTATGCATGTTTTTGGACAAGTTGTGTGGGAATAGTTAGTCTGACTGTCATCAGGGCTTCGTTGTCTGTCATGTCATCACACATAATGGATCTGGTTTTGTTTGCCTTGTCCAAGTAGGTGCTATAGACGACCATTATGTCCCCGACGAATACTTGTCCAGTTCGATGGCTTTTCAAGCCCTCTATTGATAATATTTTGGGTGTTATAAGTTTAGACCAAGTGACATTTTTTGAACAGGAAAAGTAATGTGAATGGTATGCATTATATTTTTGTTTTATTTTTTCCTAGCATAAATGTACAAGTAGACGCACAACTTGGATAAGTATGGAGCCAAAGTTTTGCAACCAGGCCTCTTAGTCTGCGAAACTTGTGCTACGTTCGACGCCTCACTTGCACTCATTGATACTTCTTGTGAGTTGCAAAGTATGTGTTGCAAATGACATCAACATATTTATCATGGCATAGATGATTAAATAGCTTGGGATATTTGTTTGGTAAACATATGAGGAACACAATGTATGAATCTTTACCTTTGGCCTTGTCGGTCTGTTGATGTTTGCGATGATTGACTGCTCATGGCCATGTCACTAGTCCAACTTTTTCCGATGCAAGCATGTGTAGATGAACATCATAAGGACTAAATAATCATATGCATTTTATATTGTCCATAATTGTTCTGAATGTCACATACATGGTCGAAGGAGATGGAATACGAAATAGGGTGTCAAGGGATACTCAGGAAACATGAGGACCCGATGGTCAAATTGCATGCCTCGAATTTTTTGACTGCAAAAATGTGTAACAGGGAATAGGGCATGATGGGGAGGTACGACGACCAATCTGTATATCGCAAAACCTCTGAAGCTAAAGGCACAATCTTCAACCTGCCAGCCTGGGAACCCGTGATCGAAAAAGTGGCTAAGTATGGAATGAGGAAACCGTCGATCGGAGTCATGATATAGAAGCATGAGTATAAATGTGAACCCGTGAGTCCGCCAACCCATGCACCTAGACATTTTCGGAAAGACAACTAAGCAAAGAAACCAGAAAGCGAAAGTAGAGGAGAAAAACAAAGGGGAATTCGGTTAAGTATAGAAGAGGAAACAAAAAAGGATAATATAAAGTGGGAAAATAGAAATGGGGAGGGCAATGTTTGGAAGCGAGAAGTCTCAACAAAATCCCATTGTTGCCAAATCATTGTTTTCTAGTCCAATATTAGATGCACCCACCCGTTTTGTGTGTTTGATTTACTATCACAATTGGTATACCTTTTTGAAGATTGTACTTCAGCCCCCTCTGCTGTGGCATATAAGAATTCATCTTCTTGTCCAACTAATTTGTTTCTTTCAATGTAGCAACGCCGAAAATACAATGGACATGAATGTAAGTTAGTATGTAGAAAGACATGTAAAAAAAAAGAAATACAATTCTATTTATTTCAATGTAGCAGCAAAGAGAATACAATTCACATGAGGATAAGTTACTATGTAGAAAGATATGTAGTATCTACATACAATAAATTAGGTGCAAAGCAATAGAATAAGTAGAACAAATATACAAAAAATAAATGAAATACTAAACAATGGAATATGAAATAAGAGTATAAACATGCACCTTTGTATCTCCTCTTCTACATTTGCGACAAAGAGTCCCTCGTCTTCTCCAGTTATTTTGTTTGTTTAAATGTAGCAATGCAAAAAAATACAATGGACATGAAGGTAAGTTGGTATGTAGGAAGACATGTAAAAAAATAAACAGAGTTCGATTTATTTCAATGTAGCGGCACAAAGAATACAAAGGACATGAAGATAAGTTATTATGTAGGAAGATACACAATATCTACATACAATAAATTAGGTGAATACATATACATACAATAAATGAAATACAAAACAATGGAATATGAAATAACAATACAAGCATGCACCTTTGTATCTCCTCTTCTACGTTTGCGGTAAAGACTCCTTCGTCTTCTCCAATTATTTTGTTTGTTTCAATGTGAGAACGCACAAAAATACAATGAACATGAATGTAAGCTGGTATGCAGGGGAGAACAAGTAATATGTACATATAGTAAATGGGAATCAAAGGAATATAATAAAATATAGTTAGAAACATGAACCTTTGCTTTTCTTGATCCATGGGTTGTAATTATATAGAGTTTTTCCTGTCCAAAATATATTACAAGCCAGAAAATATTAAGAAATTGCATGGCCATAGTTGAATGATTTTGGTTTTGTGCAGCAAAGTATCCAGATATGCTTTGAGACATGGAAATATAATTTTGCAATATATTTGATGTACATCTCATATTGCAAGTACAAGACAAATTGTATCGTGGTCAGATCAGTCTGTGTACAAGATAAAGAGGCTATATTGTGATATTGACACATTTCACCATATATNTGGTCTCAAACAAGCCCCATTGTTGCAAAACCATCATTTTCTAGTCCAATATTTTATCCACTTACTCGTTTTCAATTGTGCTTGTACCATTAAAAAGGGTGTGAGCAAATGCTTTGTTGAAGATTTGTTTTTATTGCAACTTGTGGGAGTAATTGTGTTCTTGATACAATCTTCCATGACTTTCACATATTATCTTAAGTATTAAACTTCTTCCATGATGGGTTGTTAGCATTAAAGCTTAATAATTGCATATCTAGAAACAACAATGACGATCTTGAATTTTAAAATTGTGGTTGATTTTATAGTCCCATTTGACTTCAGTCACCATATATTAGTTTTTTTTTATTCGCGAAGAAGAAATTTGGTAATTTCAATAATAAAGTAAAAGGTGCTCAAAAAGAGACCAGGGGATGGACAACTAATAAAATGTTTCCTTTTGGAGTAAAGGAATCAAGGAAGTGAAAGGGAAATAAGAAATCGTTTGCTCAACAAGGTTGAGATGAAAACAAAATTTCTAGGGTGAGGCCCCGACTGTCGCATCGTGAATTAGTGTTGTTATGTTCTATCTGCATTACGAATAGAATTGAATGTTGGTTTGAAACTGTCTGAAATTCATTTTTGTTTCCATAGAAGCCTGATGGGATCGACACAATGCATTGTCATATAATTGTTCAATGCTCCATATTAGATCAAATTACTTGAGCCAATATAATATTCAAGAACTACGAGACTATCGAACCATGCTAACGAGAAGAGGTGTTAAATCCAACAAAGAAGCATCAACCAAGATTCCAAGGTAAATTTTTTAATAGTAAATCCATAAAAAAAAAAAAAAAAAACATTGGGCAGTGTATATCTATCAATAGAAATTGGACCGAGTTCTTTGCACTGAAGCATTGAATATATTTTTCATAAATACAAGTACAAGATCTACAAAAAGAAAAAAAGAAAAAAAAAACATGCATACAATGTTGCGTTGTTCCTCTAGTGGGACAACATGCAGGAGTCATCGAGATGCTCTTCAACATGCATACAATACTCATTACCATGCTTTTTTTAGGAAGTCCTTGCAGTCTTCTCCTCAGAAGGTCAATGTTCCCTGCCGCAATCTCAATATCTTGTGGAAGACCTAAGGCGACAAAGAAATAGGAGAGTGGTTCCGCAGTGGAATAATTATTTGGCTTGAAGCAGGTGAACAACACTCCTACTACTGACACTGGCGACCTGGAGACATTGCAAGGCACCACTGAATTGTACAAATAACAGGGAAAAGGCCCTGACAAGAAGAGTTTCCAATCTGCGGTCACCACTTTCAATGCACGACATCTCGCAACATGGCTCCAACGACCCACCCCAACAAGAAAGCAACCCGTAATTTTTCAAACGTAGGATGACATGAGAACCCATCCTTGCGGTAAAATTGATAGTTCTCACAAGCTTCCTATGGGGAAGAAGACGAAAAATGTTGTAGGGCAAGCGAAAGAGCCCGAAACTGAAAGAGAGGACACACCAAGAGACCACCTCCTCACAGTCGAAGACTTCAGGGACACAACCTGCACGAGAAATTCGAGAGGTCAAATTAATTCATTATGGGCAGGAGGGGACCAAGAGACCCACTCCTTACAGGAAAAGACTTCAGGGACACAACCTACATGAGCAATTCCAGAGGCCCAAATTAGTCCATTATGGGTGGAAGGAGATGAGTAGTAGGAAAATGACTTGCACCAGTGGGAGTTCTGGTCCTCGTCCCCTAACATGTTAATTGTATATCCAGAGAACATGAGAGTGGTCCTGCAATTGAATAATTATTTGGCTTGAAATATATCTCTGGGAGCATCAAGAGACCATTTCCTTACAATGAAAGACTTCCGCCCAAAATGGACTAATTTGGGCCTCCGAAATTCCTACTCTCGAGTTGCAAAGCGACTATTGTGTTCAACGTTGATTTCTTTTCTGAAACCCCTTCCTTTGGTCTTATCAGGGTTGCCATCGTTGAGCCGAGAAGTGCCCCCCGTTATGGTTGATTTCAATTTGGGCGTAGGAGTGGGAACAACGTCTACATTGCCATCATCCATCACCGTATCATCGTCCATCAGATCATCTTCTTCCGGCTCGAAATCGACTGCATCAACCTCTGCGCCAGCCATCAACGCAGGCGGGAAGGCTGTCTGAGCAGGCGAGGTTGCCTTGGAATTATTTGGCTTGAAATATATCTCTCGGTGCACCAAGGGACCATCTCCGTTTTTGCTTCTGGGCGGAGGAAGACGAGTAGTAAGAATATGCCCTAGAGCACTGGAACTTTTGGTCATCATGCCCGAAGGTGTTTACTTTATCTGGACAAAACTGTTGTCGAACTGTTGCCTCAAGTTAACGAGAATGTATGTTTGCTCCAGATGATGTTTGAAATGAACATTCAGAAGGGATAATATAACCCTCAGCAAAAATTGGTTTAATGTGTATCAATGGGAGATCTCCTCAAGCCTTTTGTTGATCAATGACAATCTCCATGGTTCATGTGTAATGAGTTGTTACCATTAAAGCTTACTAATTGCATATTTAGAAAAAAGTGCGAAGGTGGTGGTGACGGCGAAGAGAGATCAAGGATTAGAGATTTCGTGAAGCCACCAACCGGACGACGCGCGAAAAATATTGCATGATGCTTGAAATGAACACTTGGAAAGGATAACATAACCCTCCACAAATCTTGGTTTAATTTGTATTAATGACAAATCTGCTCCAGCCTTTCGGACATGAATGACAATCTTAATGGTTTCTGCACGATGAGCTATTAGCATTAAAGCTTAATAATTGCATATCTAGAAAGAAGTGCGAAGGTGGCAGGGATGTCAAAGAGCGATTAAGAATTGCACATTTCGTCGACCCGCGAAAGAGATTCCAAGAAATGGTCAAGTATGGAAAGCGGTCTATCAGGCTTCAAAATAGGGTCACAAGTTATACTCAGGAGACACAAGGGGTCGATAGTCAAATTGTATGTCTCTGAACTTTTGACTGCAAAATGTGTAACACAAAACACGGCACAATGACGGATTTCGGCAGTCAATTTATATATCGTGGAATTTGGGGTGTTGTTTGTAGGTCGCAGAACAATGGAAGCACAATGTTGAGCAAGCCTGGCTATGAACTGACGATGGAAATAGTGGCCAAGTATGCAATGGGTAAGTGGTTGGTTGGACTCGTGATATAAAATCATGAGACATACTCGGAACAGGGCATATTGACGGGCTTGAAAATAGGGCCACAAGTTCTACTCAGGATACGTGAGGGCCTGGTGGTCAAATTGTATGTATCCCAACTTTTGATTGCAAAATGTATAACATGGAACAGGGGACAATGACGGACTTCGATGATCAATTTGTATATTGCTGAACTTCAGGGGTTGTATATAAAAGCATGAGACATTCGGAAAAACAACTAAGTAACCAAAAAGGGAAAGTAAACAAGAAAAAGAAAGGGGAATTTAGTTGTCAATTTGTAGATCGGGGAAGTCTGGGTGTTGTTTGTAGGCGACAGAACAATGGAAACGCAATGTTGAGCCTGCCTACCCAGGAACCCACGATCCAAAAAGTTTGTTGAATATGGAACGAGGAAGCGGTCGGTCGAGCTCGTGATATAAAAGTATCTGTGGAAATTTGAACACGTGAATTCGCCAACCCGCACACCTAGACATTTTCCAAAAAACGACTAAGTAACCAGAAAGGGAAAGCAGAGGGCAAAAAGAAAGGGGATGACAATTTTTAGAAGCGAGAATCGGTGTAAGAAATCCCCATTGATGGTCTTAACAATAACAATGAAGTGCATTAAACATGTGAGCAGACTCTTCAATCAAGGAATAGATAAAGTGAGCCATGGTTATAGTTTCTAGGATGTGTTTGCATAAGAGAAGCATCGAAAAGCCATAGGAAAAACAATTTTGGGATGTTTAAGTAAAATTATTTTACTATCAACTTCACCGTAAGTATAACAACGACGAATTTGAATTTTAAGACGAATTTGAATTTAATTTTCTGTGGTTTATATGATAGTTCCATTGGACTTCACATAGTATATATCCTTTTATTTCAAAATATTCCTGAAGATGAATTTTGCTAAGTTCATCGATCAAGTAAAAGTGCTAAAATGAGCCACATACTACATTTGCGTCAGAGAGCTTATATTAAAAGGCAAAGCACGTCCTGTATATTCTTTAAGATCACAGAAAAACCACCAAGATCTTGAATGTATTATTAATTTTCCAGAACAAAGCATACAACCAAGAGCCAAGTAAACACCAGATGTATTGAAAGTCAAGGCACAAGGCAACGCATGAACACAAAAGGCTCCAAGTGAGATCCCACAAGGGTCCATAGAGTAGTACACATCGACCTATGCATCAAACAATTTGATATAGAAAAAACACACACATGGCATTAGTTTTCTCTTACATGTGGTATATGTTCCCATGAGAAAATAACCGGGCCCATGAGATATGAACAAAAGTCTGCCAAACACAAGACAACACAAAACCAATGGAGATTCGACATTGTATCCCAACTATAACCAAACCCCCAAATGGGGAACAAGAAACTTGTCGATTACTATTTTACCATGAAGGAATATCACTATGGACATTTGCTCCTGATAGTGCCATGTTCTATCACTACCAATTTTAACAATGCCAAATTTCCAATATTATTGGAAATGCTTGATGGTTTCGCTGAGAGGAGCAAGCCATTTTGACGGTTCAAAGGATGGGCCTGATTTATTCATAGTTGGATACTTTCTATGGGGTTTGTCCTCATGCTTCCCATTTCTGGACTGAACAATATTATGCGCTTCCTATTCAATTTGCCATGGCATTGCAAAATTTTATTCATATCCTCATTGGGTGGCATGGACATATACACATGAGATTTTTTTGTTTCCTGCCAATTTTTTTTTTTTTAAGCTGATATGTGGTATTGCATTGTCCTCATTTAAGGTAAATTTGCTATGGACCCGAAAGTCGCGCAACATGTAGACATTGTTTGCCTTTTTCTGTAGGTATACTTCATATGGAAATTCTGCTAACCCAGAAAGCACATCTTGTAACAAAGGTTGTCTAATTGTACAATGTACGATTTTGTTTCCCACGGTTCAGATGGCAACATTGAGGCAATATCTATATATGTAAGGGCATTTTTTACTGCATTGTAAACAATCAATTGTACCATCATTTATTAAAGCAGAGGCAAAAGTAGGAGAATTGCATTTGGCACATACATGCTCGAAGGGGGTCGAGTACACATTCGCTGCAACCAAAACACTCTCAACCTGGGCATGTGAGCATAGCAATTAATATATTGAACAATATAATATACAACTGCACAACAACAAAAAAAGATGCAGAAAATTGGTGAAGGCAATTTGTACGAGCAAAGTGAGGATGAAAGTGTAGATGTATACGCACAACAGTGACCGAGCTAGTTAGTTTCTTTATATCCTGTACTATGTATGTTCACAATTCTGTTACAAATGTTGTTTGGGTTGTGCAAAAGATCCTTTCTTTAACATCTCTTTTCTTTGTTATATTTTTAAAGAGCATAAGTGGAAATTTCCCTTTATGCAATTGTTGTTCCATTGAGGAAAACAAATTTGAATAGGTGTCGAACAATTGCCGCTGCAACATAGAACAATGCAATAGTCGTGTAACATAACCGAGATACATGGACATGTGAAAATAAAGGACGAAACTGGATATGGAGAACAACACCATTTCCTTGCCATTGTTTGAATCTCCATCTTTTATATGGAGAATGTGTTGCGAGCCCAGTTTTCTCGCGGGTGTGAAAACTGCACCAATGGTTATGATTAGGTAAGTGTCGTTGCTCTATGCAAGTTGGCTGATTGTTGTGTCCGAGACGAAACGATATTTTGAGCAAATCGCGAGAATTTTTTCCACAATACTTGTTTCGTTGAGCGATATAATCCAATCACAATCACCACAGTGATATACTGTTTTGGGCAATATATTAAAATTTGTAATGGATATTCCATTACCTGGCAATATCTTTTATACATGTTTTTGGACAAGTTGTGTGGGAATAGTTAGTCTGACTGTCATCAGGGCTTCGTTGTCTGTCATGTCATCACGCATAATGGATCTGGTTTTGTTTGCCTTGTCCAAGTAGGTGCTATAGACGACCATTATGTCCCCGACGAATACTTGTCCAGTTCGACGACTGTTCAAGCCCTCTATTGATAATATTTTGGGTGTTATAAGTTTAGACCAAGTGACATTTTTTGAATAGGAAAAGTAATGTGAATGGTCTGCATTATTTTTTTGTTTTCTTTTTTCCTGGCATAAATGTACAAGTAGACGCACAATTTGGATAAGTATGGAGCCAAAGTTTTGCAACCAGGCCTCTTAGTCTGTGGAACTTGCACTACGTTCAACGCCTCACTTGCACTCATTGATACTTCTTGTGAGCTGCAAAGTATGTGTTGCAAATGACATCAACATATTTATCATGGCATAGATGATTAAATAGCTCGAGATATTTGTTTGGTAAACATATGAGGAACATAATGTATGAATCTTTACCTTTGGCCTTGTCGGTGTGTTGATGTTTGCGATGATTGACTGCTCATGGCCATGTCACTAGTCCAACTTTTTCCGATGCAAGCATGTGTAGATGAACATCATAAGGACTAAATAATCATATGCATTTTATATTGTCCATAATTGTTCTGAATGTCACATACATGGTCGAAGGAGATGGAATACGAAATAGGGTGTCAAGGGATACTCAGGAAACATGAGGACCCGATGGTCAAATTGCATGCCTCGAATTTTTTGACTGCAAAAATGTGTAACAGGGAATAGGGCATGATGGGGAGGTACGACGACCAATCTGTATATCGCAAAACCTCTGAAGCTAAAGGCACAATCTTCAACCTGCCAGCCTGGGAACCCGTGATCGAAAAAGTGGCTAAGTATGGAATGAGGAAACCGTCGATCGGAGTCATGATATAGAAGCATGAGTATAAATGTGAACCCGTGAGTCCGCCAACCCATGCACCTAGACATTTTCGGAAAGACAACTAAGCAAAGAAACCAGAAAGCGAAAGTAGAGGAGAAAAACAAAGGGGAATTCGGTTAAGTATAGAAGAGGAAACAAAAAAGGATAATATAAAGTGGGAAAATAGAAATGGGGAGGGCAATGTTTGGAAGCGAGAAGTCTCAACAAAATCCCATTGTTGCCAAATCATTGTTTTCTAGTCCAATATTAGATGCACCCACCCGTTTTGTGTGTTTGATTTACTATCACAATTGGTATACCTTTTTGAAGATTGTACTTCAGCCCCCTCTGCTGTGGCATATAAGAATTCATCTTCTTGTCCAACTAATTTGTTTCTTTCAATGTAGCAACGCCGAAAATACAATGGACATGAATGTAAGTTAGTATGTAGAAAGACATGTAAAAAAAAAGAAATACAATTCTATTTATTTCAATGTAGCAGCAAAGAGAATACAATTCACATGAGGATAAGTTACTATGTAGAAAGATATGTAGTATCTACATACAATAAATTAGGTGCAAAGCAATAGAATAAGTAGAACAAATATACAAAAAATAAATGAAATACTAAACAATGGAATATGAAATAAGAGTATAAACATGCACCTTTGTATCTCCTCTTCTACATTTGCGACAAAGAGTCCCTCGTCTTCTCCAGTTATTTTGTTTGTTTAAATGTAGCAATGCAAAAAAATACAATGGACATGAAGGTAAGTTGGTATGTAGGAAGACATGTAAAAAAATAAACAGAGTTCGATTTATTTCAATGTAGCGGCACAAAGAATACAAAGGACATGAAGATAAGTTATTATGTAGGAAGATACACAATATCTACATACAATAAATTAGGTGAATACATATACATACAATAAATGAAATACAAAACAATGGAATATGAAATAACAATACAAGCATGCACCTTTGTATCTCCTCTTCTACGTTTGCGGTAAAGACTCCTTCGTCTTCTCCAATTATTTTGTTTGTTTCAATGTGAGAACGCACAAAAATACAATGAACATGAATGTAAGCTGGTATGCAGGGGAGAACAAGTAATATGTACATATAGTAAATGGGAATCAAAGGAATATAATAAAATATAGTTAGAAACATGAACCTTTGCTTTTCTTGATCCATGGGTTGTAATTATATAGAGTTTTTCCTGTCCAAAATATATTACAAGCCAGAAAATATTAAGAAATTGCATGGCCATAGTTGAATGATTTTGGTTTTGTGCAGCAAAGTATCCAGATATGCTTTGAGACATGGAAATATAATTTTGCAATATATTTGATGTACATCTCATATTGCAAGTACAAGACAAATTGTATCGTGGTCAGATCAGTCTGTGTACAAGATAAAGAGGCTATATTGTGATATTGACACATTTCACCATATAT
>SNQJ01S0013936.1:63459-111261 GCA_010110895.2 Picea sitchensis
CGGGCGCTCACCTCTCCTCGATATCCCTTGCAACCCTACTTTCAAGCCCGTCCAATCGCTTTTCATACTTATATATATATATATATAATCTTCATTGATGAGCGAAAGGCTCGAGGAGATCTCCCATTAATATGCATTAAACCAAGATTTGCAGAGGGTTATATTATTTCTTCAGAGTGTTAATTTCAAACAACATGGAATGTCGTTTGCACGTCGTCGGGTTGGCATGTTCACGAAACCTCCATTCTTTAATTTCTCTTCGTCGTACCCACCACCTTCGCACTTCTAAGTATGCAATAAGTAAGCTTTACTGCTAACAACTCACCATGCAACACCCATAGAGATTGTCATTAATGAGCGAAAGGCTAGAGGAGATTTCCCATTCACACGCATTGAACCAACATTTGTGGAGAGTTATATTATCCCCTCCAACTTTTCATTTCAAGCATCATCTGGAGAAAACGAACGTTCTCATAAACTTATGGCACAAACTCAACAATAGTTCTGTGGAGCTACAATGAACATTTTCGGGTGCGAGGACCAGAACTTCCAGTGGTCCAGGGCATATTCTTACTACTCATCCCCTTCCGCCCAGAACGAAATAATTTGGACCTCTGGAATTTCTTGTGCAGGTTGTGTCCTTGAAGTTTTTTACTGTAAGGAGTTGGTCTCTTGGTGTGCCGATAAATATATTTCAGGCTAGATAATTATTCCACCGCGGGACCACTCTCATGTTTCTTTGTCACCTCAGGTCTTCCGCCAGATGTTAATATTGTCGGAGCCAACATTGACATCCAGAGGAGAAGACTCCAAGTAGTTCTAAAGGAATTATAATAATGGGTTGGACCTCTTGCTTGAGTTCCTGGAAGACCCGATGGCAGTTCCTAAAGATATCACAAGCTTGCAAGTTAGTTCATTTAGAAATCCATTTTGGGAAATTGCCTGGTTGTTTACAAGAATAATAGGACATGAATCCACATCAACTATTTCCTGCATGGTTCTTTATATTTTGCATTTCACAGTCAAGGAACAAGCCATTTTTGATTGGGGGAAGCCAATTTCCCTTGAAATTTGTTCCCAATTGTCAAGCTTCAAAAAGGAGAAGAAATTTTATATGTCATTCGACTTGGTTTTCGCGATAGCGCATTGTTGTTCGTTTCCAAAATTGTCTCTGTCCAAGAAGGTAAACTAGGAATTCGACCCAGTAACCTTCTGGTACCAGGCCTTGTGGAGGCACAAGGCCTCCCATTGTTTTTATGAGGTTTTTAATGACTTTGTCTTTGTTTTCAAAGTTTTATTATTAGGAAAGGATGCTCCCCGCATATCTGACCAGGCAACCAAGTTTTTAGACAGGAAGGGGGCACTTGAAAAAATGGAGAATTGCAGTGTGATAAGGATTTTTGGCTCCAAGGTAAAACCTGCTCTCCTTCCATGTCACATTACAGACAGAATGTTTGCTACAGAAATAACAAGGCAATACAACTATTGGTTGCATTTATTCCATGAGAAGAGAAAAAAACAATTCATTCCTCTGCCTTGGAAAGTCGGGGACTTCGTGTTGAGGAACACCAACAAAATTGATGAATTCGTAGCCCATTTCAACAACTTGAACTTAAGATATGTTGAAAGGCTAAGAGGGTTCGACCCTAATGGAATTTTTTTAGAACATTTACTTGTAGTTGGCCTCAACAATTCTTTTTTCCAAAGAAAACAAAGACACTGATGACAACACTCCTTCTTCTGACGCTGACGACCTAGACACATTGTAAAGCACCACCGAATTATACAAGAAACATGGTAAAGGCCGCGGTGAGAAGAGTGTTCAATCCCTGGATACCACTCCCAAAAGTACAACATCCCGGAGCATCACTCCAATGATCCACCCTAGTAAGAAAGAAACCCAGAATTCTTCAAACAGAGGAGGATATAGCAACCCTCCTCGCGCTAAAATTGATATTTCTCACAAGCTTTCCGTGAAGAAGAAGAGAAAAAAAATTGCAGGGTAGGTGGAAGAGCCCAAAATTGAGAGTGAGAACATGGAACTTGAGACTGATCTGGATAATGTATTTCGCAACCTTGATCAGCTCGAAAACACGATCCAACATAGTCGCCCAATGGAAATAGTTGAGACCGAATTTTTTTACGAAGATGAATCCTTCGTATTCTAGAGTGTTGTTTTTTACAACGAGTCTAAAAATTTAATTATTGAAAAGAGAGACATAAAAAATAAGAAAGGGAAATCTCGTTCAGAGATTAACCTTGGGAACATGCAATTGTCCCAAATCTCCTGACTTCACAGAGAAACTAGAGATGCTCTTGATGATTCCATTAGAGGCATTGAGGCCGAGAATGCCAGACTGAAGGACCGAGTCAAGGAATTGGAGGAAGCTTTGATTCCTATGCCATTGTTTGCCAGTATTTTAGCAATAGCCATGCCTGCCACCCCTACAACCAAGTTAAAAGGATCCTACGCCTCCTCACATCATGTAGAGGATATGTGGAGAAGAATATCAAGAAAATAATGGAACTGATTACTGAGGCCTGGGAAATATCACAAAGTATGGCTTCGCTTGGAAGGAGGTCACATGCTTTGCACGAACATTTGTAGGCAGATTTAAAAAACAAAGAACACTTATATTAGACACAGTCATCCCTTTTGGCACCCATGTCAACAACATGACGAAAACGAGAAGAAGACAAGAAGATCTCCCCTTCCAAAATTGGATCACTCAATTAAATGCATGCTGGAAAGAGAAAGTGAAGAACCTGCATCTCATTGTCCAAAAATGTGAACAAGCCATATCAAAGAAAGAAAAATTATTCAGAAAGCTGATCGAAATAGACTTAGCCAGAAGGACCAACGAGGTCCAAGACCCCAACTTAATCGTCAACTCCTTGCCCTTAACTAAGAAAGCCTTCGATAAACAAGTTGATATTTTTTAGGGGTTGTCTTTAGAAAAGTTTTACAACATCCTTGAATATGGTGAAGATGGTGTGGACAACTGGCTAGTCGACTATTCAGTACAAAATGAAGAAATTGATCAGGCTCTGCGTAATCTTTCTATTGATCTAAGGGAATTAGAAAATGAACTTTTCAATATAAAAATCCGGAATGAGATCAACTTGGCCCCCTTGAGAAGCTACATTGAAGACTGGGTCCAAAGGGCAATGGAGCAAGACACCGACGAAAGGCAACAGGCAGTTGGCACGATTCTAGTAGTCCTCGACGATATCAATAAAAAGGCATCAGCAAGAAAATAACAAAAGGGGTGATATGTACCATCACTATAAGTGTATACTGATCACATCCTACTTTGTTTATCAATCCAGTTATTTCACCTTTTTAAATAGAAATGTCTAGCCAAAGACTGATACCTTCCAATTTCTTCTTTTTAGGTATTGCTCTCTACCATCGCCCACTTCTTCTTTCCACAGTCCTATTTCTTGTACATATTTCTCTTATGGTCCATGGGAGCCCCAATCCCAGTCTACATGACAAACACATTTAAATTTCCAGGAATACGTAATAGACAATATTATTTTTTGATATATTTCAAATAAAACTATTTTTATCTCCTTTTATATTTATGTGCTCGGAATTTTTTATCTTCAACTATGTTGAATGTCAAGAAATTTTGTTTATTTAATTTGAATGTAGCTTTATATGTGTCTTCTATGTTTTATCTTTTTCTCATGCTATGCATATAACTTTATTTTTCCTGGCACATATGGAGACACACAAGCTAGATGATCTATGAAAATTGTACTTAACTCTAACTAGTTAGAAGTATATAGAAATCATTATGAATGAATTTCATAAATACATTGAAGAGATAAAACATACAAGGTAGGAATGGAAATTTCGAACATAGCAAGTCACACTACTAGTAAGAACGGAAATTTCGAACATAGCAAGATGGATTATATAGTTTCAAAAACTAAATGGGGCTCTAGAGGCCACGTGTCATTTCCTGCATGGATACCACCTGTGCTTCATGCTGCTTGCCATGTCTCTGCTGCAGTTTCCATCTGCCTCCATATATATATATAAGCATTAATGTTTTGAAAAGAGAATATATTTTAAAAGATTTAAGGAGCCAACACATTTTAAAACTAGGGTATATATATTTGTGTATAAATATTTAAAAAATACAATTGATATATATATATATAACACTAACCAAAATATTATACCAAGTCTAAGACCTTCGAAGTATATTGTATTTACGTTTATATGTGGAATATATTTAAAAATTAAAAGGTGTTAATTAAATATAAAACAATTTTAGATACAATTATTCTCTACTAAGTATAATAAAAAATATTATTTAAAGGGTAAACTTTGTGGTCTTGCGCTTTTCTCCCCCTAAGGAAATCCTAGCCGCAGTTCATTTTCTTAGTCCACTCATAACAACTATGGTGGGGGTTGATCTAGACCCCCCCTTAATTTCGACATTGATGTGGAGGCATTCTGGAACTTGGTTGCTACACTTGGGAAGAAGACGGCCCGACCCACGTTGCACGCATACCCAGTTTGTGAAGAAGTTGGCTCATATCACCGAGATCCAGATCTCTCATGCCTCAGATCATTGTAAGGCTCTTACCTATGTGCAGAAAGTGCTTATTGGGCAATTCACAGGTTTATGGCCCTCGCCCTGACAAATGGAGACCCGGCTAGCCAAGAATTGGATCCTTCTAATCAAAGGCATACTCAATCATTTATTTTGTGGTAAGGCCTATTACACCTTCTTTTTCGAATTCAAAGAAGATAGGGATTTAATTTTTAGAAACAAACCTTATTTGATGGGTCCAAGAGGCATGTTTCTGGATCGATGGACCCCAGGTTTCAATCCAGAAGTTGAAGTACCCACGGTTGTCCTAGTCTGGGTTAAACTTCCCCATATTCCCCTTCACTATTGGGGGGACAATGTGCTTAAGTGCATTGGGAACTCTCCAAGAAGATACATAGAAAAAATTGATCCAAAACCCCCCATTTTCGCTTGTGCCCGAATCTGTGTGGAATTATATTTAGAAAAAGGGCTCCCTGAGGCAGTAAAGTTTACCCTGGATGGCTGGTCTCATATCTAAAAAGTGGATTATGAGCAGTTGCCCTTTAAGTGCAAAATTTGTCATGAATATGGCCACTTTTATTGTTACTTCCCTAAGTTCTCTCAAGCTGTAGTAGGGTCCCAAATAGAAGGAGAAGATGGATGACAACTAGCCAAGAAAAAAGCTAACAATCGTCGAACTCCTGACTCTAAAGGAAGTGTGCCATCTAAAACCAAAGACCTGCATCCCTCTTCGTAGAACCCTAGAAACCCTAGAAAAACTTAGAAGTTGACACCTAACCCTACACAACCAACTAGGAAGATTGAAACTTCAAACCAGTATAAATTTTTTGCAGAAACAACAAATGACAATGAAAATACAATCCCCTCTAAACAACCATTAGAAGCCTTGCAAGCAAGATGACATGAATAGGCTCAATCAGATTCAGAGGAGACAGAAGCAAAATCGGAGGAGGGGGAAATAGGTAAGGATGAGGGAAGCCCACGGAAGCAATAATAGACTCATGAGCAAATCGTGACTAAGGGAAAGGGAAAACAGACTCACGAGGAAGGAGACTAGCAAAAGTAATAAGAAAGCATAAAGGAAATCAAGCAAAGATTCCAACGAGGAAAACACCAACAAAGAGAAAATTATGGGTCACCAACACTCTATTGATATGTCCATAGGAAATATGATTAAAAAAAGCAACATAAAGCACACAGAAACGCGGTTGCCTCCTACCCAAGGAGGCAAACCCTCCCAATTGGTTAAATGATGATGATGAATTATCTATCCTAGAACTGTAGGGGGTTAGGCAACAAGAGAAGGGTAGAATGTAACACCATGTTTCCTCCTGTTTGTAAATATAACTATGTTGGCCAAGGGACTATGGAAAACTCAATATGTGTGAATGTTTGATTTGATGGATCTTTGCATAAAAGGTCAATGAATGTAAATTCTGTTATTTACTAAAAAAATGGATAAGTGTTGCATGATTGTTGGAAAGGGGGTGTACTAAGAGAGACCACAAATGCTATGAAAGAGATGGTGAAGGGGACCAAGAATGGTTGCCTTAACCTCCACCAAACCAGTACCGTATTGGATTTAATTTCTCAGGACCAAAATAGTCCTCTGATCCATAAATGAATTACAATCAGGTTGGTAGGTGGGAAGACCTCCTCAAGAGTTGATGAGGGGATGGGGCAAAGCACCCATCTATTAGGGTTTTAGGTCTGACCACGAGCTGGGAATTCGATCCACACGGAACCTTGTTGAGAAAGGAAAGACAGGAAGGTGTAGTGGGCAGAGGAAGATCTGCGAAGAGTGCAGAGACGAGAGGCTAAGCTCTCGGGTTCAAGGAAGAACTAAGAAATGAGCATATTGGTCGCAGGGAAATGGCTAGCAGGGTTATGATACAAGATGAAAAACGAGGTTGGTCCTCCTTTCTTGGTATCATGTAAATCGTTGCCAAGATCCTGCGGGAGGAGGAGAGTAACCTCTGTCCCTATTGTCGTTGACCTAGAAGAAATGATTTTATCGCAGAGCATCGTGGTCTAGCTCGGGGGTGGCTAGTGGTAAATTCGTTAGGAGTGACTGAGCCTATGGTTGGGTGGAAACGGGCACCCCTTTCAACAGTCGCTTCACGTTATCTGGTTCTGATAAGTATTTTCCTACTTTATGTATTATACTGAAATAATGGATGAATTCATGAGTTTTTGTATATATGTGTATTTATAAATGGTTTCTCTGTGGAATGGTCGTGATATGTGTATGCATTCATCTCCTTGTGAACTTATGCTTCTGATTGATAGTCTGTATGCCCAAGCCTAGTCCCTGAGGCTCCTTAGGATGTAACATTGTAAGACGGTCGAGATAAAGACATCGTGTCCTATTTGAATTGGTCTGTCTAAAGAGGATACCTCTATAAGATTCCTTGTTGTGCGGTCGGGACTCCAGGACCAAGTCCTTAACCATTTCATGATAAAGCTCAAGAAGGATAGCGAAGTTCAAGCCTTGATAGGGGAGGTCTCTTTGTTTGGAAGACGAATGGATGAGATCTGTTTGAGAGGACCCATATGATCAATACCTAGGAACCTTAGGCTAATCCTAAGGAAGCTAAGTCCTCCTGGGTTCGGAGATCCAAAAGTCCAAGACTTCGGAGTATGACCGACCTTACCAGCCTTATATTGGCCGAAGGTAACCGGGAGGCTCGGTTTCTCGTAAGGTTGATCGACGTTACACAGTTCCCTAGGTAGTTAGGTGAGCCTATCTTACTAACTAAACCAGGATCCAAAACCCCGAAGGCCGGAGCCGCGAAGGACCCATAACCATAGATCGAGGGATCCTTTGGGTCCTTTCCCAGCCATCAATATACCGGGGATGCGTAGCGCTAGCCCCTTTAGTTCGAATATTGGACCCTTCAGGAGATTAGAGGAGTTTGCATCGCAACACCCCCGAACTCTGAATCCCCAAGGTAACAAGAGTTGTAGATCTATAAATTTACGTGGTCGGATCTCGACCGTGAGATCTGAGGAATGTTAAAAGTTTGTTAGTCCGGGGTGACGTGGTGCAGTGGCATCACCTAGGGTCACGTGGACCCCATCTTGACGTGCCACGTGTCACCCAGATTCATGTGTATCACATACCCTATAGGCCCATTGGAATGTAACACATGTCACCCTGACTCGTCCCACGTGTCAGTTCCTGGTACGTGTACGCCTAGCCAACGTGGTTGGTGAAGTGGCCGACACTTCGGGACTTCGAGATTCCGAAGGATCTAGGTTTTAGTACGGTAGAGAGACCGAACGGCTTGAAGGTCGGAGCCACATGGTGAACTTACGGGACTTCGAAAGTTTGGAACTTCGGGTGGCCTCATGCGTAGATAGTAAAGAGGCGTGAAGCGTTGAATCCCTCCACAATTGATATAGGAGAAAGAGATTAATTCCAGTCATGGGATCGGATGGTGGATGGCCTTCCACCGTGGAGGAAGGAACTTAAAAATAGCACATGTAAGGTGGATCCACGTGGCCCTCAACCAATGAACGCCTGAAGAACTTCAGAGAGATATATCTGCCATTTCGGGGTTCGGTTTTGAGCATGGAGACCGTGGTTGGAAACTCTGGACGAGTAGAGTGTGGTAGAAAATCCCGAATGAAGGGTTTAATCACTTAAGGAGAATGAAATTTTGAGACCCCATCCCTAGGAAAGCCACTCAGGGGTGGGTGTGTTACAAATATGTATCATAGCATGGTTACAACACTTGGCCTGCTTGGGCTCATGGACGAGTTGCATAAAAACCATATTTAAAGAACTTTAAGGGTGATGCCCTACCTTACTTCTTTCCTAAAGAGTTAGGTTAAACCTTTACTGAAGAAAGGAGTGAAAGCTTTCTACTGTGTGTGGTGTATTTAAGAATTATGAACTATGTGTTGTTCATGAACTAATAGATTGTTAGCTATCAACAAGTGTTTTGTCAGCACTCAAGCAGTTAGTGAATTGTGGAAAACTACAAGCATAAAGGATGGTGACGCACCATGAAGTGGGGGATGGCTCCCACATTAGAGACGAAGAGTCTGACAAGAGGAGGGCGGTGGAGAGCCCTCTGGATCTAGATGAAACTGTATGCAGCCTCATGGCTGAATTACATAGTTGCAAGGCCAACAACGAGAGATTGATAAAGGAGCAAGAAAAACAAACATAAATTAATGCAGTCTTGCTGCAGAGCTTATCTGATATATAGAGGCAACTACAACATGGACTTGCAACTAGTCATGCGGACCGACGACATACAAAGAGAAGTCAAAGTTCACCTGAGATACGAAGATTTGGTCCCATATGTGGCCACACTAGGAGGAGTACCTCGATGAAGGTCCAACCTGGAGACAAGGGACACTCATCGGAAGAGTCCTTTGGAAAGGAAATTGGTAACTCCGAGGAATCTTCTAGTAGCAAAACTAACTCACATTCTCAAAGGAAAGGAAAGAAGCGAAAGCATTTCAAAAGCCATGACCCTGAAGTGTTCAAGAAATCAAAACCACCCTCTTTCAATGGAGAGATTGAAAAGGGGGAAGAGGCAGAAGCTTGGCTCCCTGGTTTAAACAAGTACTTCAGAGTCCATGACTACTCTAAAAACTTGAAGGCTCAAACAACCATCTTCAACCTGAATGGAAAGGCTTCCATTTGGTGGGAAGACCTTAAGAATGTGAAAGGAATCCATTAAGAGGACTTCTCATGGAAACAGTTTGAGAAACACTTCAAGAAGAAGTATCTATGAGAGAAATACTTTGATGGGAAGACTAAGGATTTATATGAACTCAAGCTGGGAAAAATTGTCATAGAGGAATATGTCAATAAATTCCTTGAGATGCTGAGGTATGTACCCTACATAAAGGATGAAAAGGTAAAAATGCAATGATTTATTAGTGGGTTACCTCAGACCTACCAGATTGAGTTTGACAAGCCAAAGACCTTAGAAGACATTATCCAGAAGGCAAGGTATTGTTATGAACAATTCGAGAGTCAGACAAAACCTCGCGAGGACTGGAAGAAGAAGAGTAGTTCGGGATTCTAGAAGAAGGGGTTCAAATCCTCAATATTTAAGAACTATAGGAAGGACTCTAGGGTAAGCCTTCCTACTAGAAGTGTATATCAGCAAAATTTCCCCTCCCATAGTGGGAATAAACCTTTTGGAGCAACTCCAAGAAAGACTGATAACCCAAAGAAGGAGCCCTGAAAATGTGGGGGTTGTGGAGAAGAACATCTACTGATGGATTGTCCACACAAACAATAGAATAGTAGGCAAGTCTACAATATCCAAGAAGCTACCACAATCAATGATGTGGCTAGGAGCATGCCACAAATTTATGCAGCTTTGGATAATAAGCAAGCTGACCACCAAGCTTTAGTGGTGGAAATGGAAGGTATGATCGCCAACCATCAAATTTCTATTTTAATTGACCCTAGTTCTAATTTGAGTTATGTGGCCCCTCAAACTGTTGATAAGTGTAAACTTCAACCAGATAGACATTTTAAGCCATGGTTAGTACAACTAGCCACTGGCACCAAAAGAAAAGTAGCAGAGGTCATACCAGCTTGCCAGTTCATTATGGATGGATTACCCACCCAAGCTACCCTTAACATACTTCCCCTAGGATCTTATGAACCGTTGATTGGTATGGACCGGTTAGCTGCTTACAAAACTAAGTTGGAATGCTACCATAAAACTTTAGAATGTGTAAATGAAGGAAGGAGAAAGATAACCCTCCAAGGGATTTAGAAGCATGTCTCAGTGAGACGAATATCAACCCTTCAAATGAAAAGTATTGCAGAAAGGGATGTCCTCTATATGCAATACATGTGTTGGAATCTATTGAGGATGACAAACCGAACCTAGAGGACCACCCCATATTAAGAGATTATATAGATGTGTTCCTAGAAGAGGTATTGGGTCTACCTCCGAGAAGAGACATTGACTTCTCGATAGAACTTGCACCAGGAGAAGTGTTAGTGTATAGGACATCTTATAGGATGAGTACACATGAGCTAGTTGAGCTCAAGCTACAGGTAAAGGAAATGATGGACAAAGGCTACATCCGACCCAATGTATCTCCATGGGGAGCTCCAATCTTGTTTGTAAAGAAGAAAGATGGCACACTCCCACTGTGCATAGATTATAGACAACTCAATAAGACAACCATAAAGAACAAGTACCCCTTACCAAGAATCAATGACTTGTTCGACCAATTAGGGGGTGTCTCCATTTTCTCAAAGATTGACTTAAGGTCTGGATACCATCAAGTCCAAATCAATGATGGAGACATCCACAAAACATCCTTCAGGACCAGATATGATCACTATGAATTTTTGGTGGTGCCATTTGGATTAACCAATGTCACCACCACTTTTATGTGCTTGATGAATAATGTACTGAGCAAATTCCTAGACAAATTTGTATTGGTTTTCATTAATGATATCTTAATCTACCACAAGAACAAAGAGGAGAATGAAGAACATCTTAGACTTGTACTTCAAGTACTAAGAGAACATCGGCTCTACGCTAAGTTTAGCAAGTGTGACTTTTTCCATAAGCAAGTCCATTACTTTGGCCATGTTATTTCTAAAGGAGGAGTGGCAGTAGACCCTGACAATATCATATCTATTATGGAATCACCTACCCCAAAGGATGTATATGATATCATATCCTTTATGGGTTTAGCAGGATATTATAGAAGGTTCATAAAAGGACTTGGTTGTCCAATCACCGCCCTTCAGAAAAAGGGGGTTGAATTCACGTGGACGTCAGAATGTGAAGAAAGATTTCAGGAACTGAAATACCTTCTGACCCATGCGCCCGTGCTGAATATTGTAGACCATGATAATGAATTCATCCTGTGCACAGATGCCTACAAGGAAGGACTCAGAGGAGTCCTTATGCAAGAAGGGAGAATAATTTGCTACGAATCCAGAAAATTGAATGACCATGAAATCAATTATGTGATCCATGATCTAGAGTTGGTTGCCATAGTGCATGCTTTAAAAATGTGGAGGCATTACCTCCTGGGTAGGAGATTTGTACTTATGACAGACCACTATGGGTTGAGGCACATGTTTGATCAACCAAAACTCAATGCTAGATAAGCTAGGTGGATGGATCTCCTTAGTGAGTTTGATTTTGAAATCAAACACATCAAGGGAAAGGAAAATCAGGTAGCCGATGCCCTTAGCAGAAGTGTGAAAATGATTCACCTGGAAACGGTGAGCACCTGGGAAACGAATGTCGGGGAAAGAGTCAGGAATGCACAAGAAAAAGATGCATTCTTCAAGACTATGACATCATACCTAAAGCAAGAACCCATGAGGCTAAAGTATTAAGGCTATCAAATGATGGATGAAGGTCTGCTAACTTACATAAACAGATTGTATATCCCAAGTTGCGATGACTTGAAGAGATTCATAATGAATGAACTGCACAAGAGACCATAAATTGGTCACCCAGGATATCATAAAATGATCACGGCCACTAGGAAACAATTCTATTGGCCTGGATTGAAAAAGGACATAGTTGATTATTTAGCTAAGTGTCTAGAATGACAACAAGTTAAGGAAGAACATCGGCACCCAACAGGGTTGTTAAAACCTCTACCAATTTCAGAATGGACATGGGAAACCATCTTCATGGATTTCAACAATGGATTACCAAAATCGACCAAGCAGAATGATGCCATGATGGTAGTGGTGGACAAATTGAGCAAGTCTTCTCACTTAGTACCTGTCAAATCAACTTGTAAGGCAATAGATATTGCCAAAATTTTCATGAAGGAGATATTCAGACTGCATGGCATGCCTAGGGAGATCATATTTGACAGAGACACAAAATTCACTTCAAGCTTTTGGAGATCCTTGATGGTTGGTTTTGAGACTAAATTCTTGTTTAGCACAACCTATCACCCTCAAACTGATGGACAGACAGAAAGAGTAAACCAAATATTAGAAGACATGCTAAGAATGCATGTAATGCATTAGCCTAAGAAGTGGGAAGACTACCTGCGATTGGTATAATTTGCCTACAACAATGGTTATCAAGGGTCACTGATGATGAGCCCTTTTCGAAGCCCTCTATGGTAGACAATGCAAGACTCCAGTCAATTGGAGTAATCAAGTGGATAGAATTTCAATCGAACTTGACATGCTGAAAGAAATGGAACAACAAGTGATTCAGATAAAGCAAAATTTGAAAATTGCTCAGGATAGACAGAAGAGTTACGCTGACAAAAAAAGAACTCCCAAAGAGTTCAAGACAGTAGACCATGTCTATCTAAGGGTTAGGCCCAGGAAGAATTCCATGAGAATGGGAGCTTATGCCAAGCTGGCACATCAGTGTTGTGGACCCTTTGAAGTCGTATATAGAATGGGACATGTAGCCTATAGGCTAGGACTCCCTCCTAGAGTAAAGGCACATAATGCTTTCCATGTTTCATTATTGAAGAAATATGTACATGATTCTAATCATATAATTGACTGGTTTGTGATCCAAGTGGAGCTGGAGGGAGAATTCCTGCTAGAACCTCAATGCATACTAGACAGAAAGGAAACCCCACTCAGGAACTGAACCATTGCACAGGTCAAGGTCCAGTGGAAACACTTTGGCCCAGATGAGGCTACGTGGGAAATGGAGGATGCCATGAGGCAGGCATATCCATTTTTGTTTACTTCTGTATATACAGAGCATGTTGACAGATATAACATTGAGGACAATGTTCCTTTAAGGAGGAGGGAATTGTAACACCCTGTTTCCCCCAGTTTGTAAATATAACTATGTTGGCAAGGGACTATGGAAAACTCAATATGTGTGAATGTTTGATTTGATGGACCTTTGCATAAAAGGTCAATGAATGTAAATTATGTTATTTACTAGAAAAAATTATAAGTGTTGCATTACTGCTGGAAAGGGGGTGTACTAAGAGAGACCACAAATGCTATGAAAGAGATGGTGAAGGGGACCAGGAATGGTTGCGTTAACCTCCACCAAACCAGTACCTTACTGGATTTAATTGCTCAGGACCAAAACAATCCTCTGACCCAAGAATGAATTACAGTCAGGCTGGTAGGTGGGAAGACCTCCTCAAGAGTTAATGAGGGGATGGGGAAGAGCACCCATCTGTAAGGCTTTCAGACCTGACCACGGACTGGGAATTCGAGCCACACACAACCTTGATGAGAAAGGCAAGAAAGGAAGTTGTGGTGGGCAGAGGAATACCTGTGAAGAGTGCAGAGACGAGAGACTAAGCTCTCGGGTTCAAAGAAGAACTAAGAAATGAGCGTTCTAGTCGCAGGGAAATGGCTAGCAGGGTTATGATACAAGTTAATAAATGAGGTTGGTGCTCCTTGCTTGGTATCATGTAAACCATTGCCAAGATCCCGCAGGAGGAGGAGAGTAACCTCCGTCCCTACTGTCGCTGAGATGAAAGAAAGGATTTTATCGCAGAGCATCGTGGTCTAGCTCGGGGGTGGCTAGTGGTAAATCCATTAGGAGTGACTGAGACTATCATTGGGTGGAAATGAGCACCTCTTTTAGCAGTCACTTCACGTTATTTGGTTATGATAAGTATTTTCCTATTTTATGTATTAAACTAAAATAATGGATGAATGCATGAGTTTGTGTATATATGTGTATTTATAAATGGTTTATATGTGGAATGGTCGTGATATGTGTAAGCATTCATCTCCTTGTGAACTTATGCTTTTGATTGATAGTCTGTATGCCCACGCTTAGTCCCTGAGGCTCCTTAGGACGTAAGCTTGTAAGACGACCGAGATAGAGACATCTTGTCGATTTGAACTGGGTCGTTTGAAGAGGATACCTCTCTAAGATTCCTTGTTTTGTGGTTGGGACTCCAGGCCCAAGTCCTTAACAATTTCATGATAAATCTAAGGAAGGATAGCGAAGTTCAAGCCTTGATATGGGAGGTCTCTTCGTTTGGAATACGAACGGACGAGATCTGTTTGAGAGGAACCATATGATCAATACCTAGGAACCTTAGGATAATCCTAAGGAAGCTAATTCCTCCTGGGTTCAGAGATCCGAAATTCCGGGACTTCGGAGTATGACCAACCTTACCAGCCTTATACTGGCCAAAGGTAACCGGGAGACTCAGTTTCCCGTAAGGTTGACCGACGTTAGGTAGTTTCCCGGGTTGTTAGGTGAACCTATCTTACCAACTAAACCGGGATCTAAAACCCCGAAGGCCAGAGCCGCGAAGGACCTAGAACCGTAGATCGAAGGATCCTTCGGGTCCTTTCCCAACTGTCAATATACCAAGGACATAGAGCGCTAGCCCTTTTAGTTAAGAGATTGGACCCTTTGGGAGACGAGAGGAGTTTGTATCACAACACTTCCGAACGCTAAATCACCGAGGTAACAAGAGTCATAGATCTATAAATTTACGTGATGGGATCTCGGCCGTGAGATCTGAGGAATGTTAGAAGTCTGTCAGTCTAGGGTGACATGGTGCAGTGACATCACCCATGGTGACGTGGACCCCAGCTTGATGTGCCACGTGTCACTCAGATTCGTGTGTATCACATACCCTATAGGCCCATTGGAACGTAACACATGTCACCCTTACCCATCCTATGTGTCAGTTCCTAGTACGTGTATGCCTAGGCAATGTGGTTGGTAAAGTGGCCGGGACTCCGGAGGATCTGGGATGTATTACGGTAAAGAGACCGAATGACCCGAAGGCCAGAGCCACATGGTGATCTTATGGGACTTCAGAAGTTCGGAACTCCGGGTGGCCTCGTGCGTAGATAGTAAAGAGGCGTGAAGCGCCGAATCCCTCCAAATCTGATATAGGAGAAAGAGAGTAAGTCCAGTCATGGGATCGGGCAGTGAATGGTCTCCCACCATGGAGGAAGGAACTTAAAAATAACATGTGTAAGGTGGATCCATGTGGCCCTCGACCAATGAACACCTGAAGAACTTTGGAGAGATATATATGTTGGTTCGGGGTTCAGTTTTGAGCATGGAGACCATGGTTGGAAACTCTGGACAAGCATAGTGTGGTAGAAAACTCTGAATGAAGGGTTTGATCACTTAAGGAGAAAGAAATTTTGAGACCCCATCCCTAGGAAAGCCACTCAGGGGTCGGATGTGTTACATAGAAGCTCTAAGGGTTCTTATGAAGATAGAAATGCCCTCAATAATCTTGCTCCAAGAACTAAAATTGGAGGAATTAGAAGTAGTTCAAGTAGGAAATAAATCTTTCAAAAATGGCGAAGGATTAGCTATCAACTCATATGGATCCTCAGGAGGAATAATGACATTATGGGACATTACCAAAGTTGAAGAGGAGGTAAGTTATCTCTCTCGGCACTGGCTACTCTCAGTGTTTAAAATCAAGCAGACAAAAATGAAAATTATGATCATAAATGTATATATGCATGTGGGTTATAAGGACAAACTGAAATGTTGGAAATCCATTTCAATCCTCAAAAACACAATAGATTTGCAATCTAGTATCATTGCATGAGACTTCAACACAATCTTAAACAGTAATGAGAAAAGGGGAGGTAACCCAATTGTGATCCCATGAGGGAGCACNAGATCTCATGGATATTAATCCCGGAAGAGGGAAGTATACCTGGAGTAATAAAAGAACAGGGAGAAATCACATTGCTGTCTGCTTAGACCGCTTTCTCATTAACAATAATTTATGCCTTCTTCCCTTCTCCATCTCATTTTAGATCCGCACCTCGTCCACAAAAAGACTATAAGCCAATTTCTCTTTCTATGACCTATCTCCAAGATCTTGGGCCTATCCCCTTTAGATTAATCCCACTTTGGTTGCACCATAGTGGAGCAATTTCTCTTATTAACGAGGTCTAGAAAAACCCAATTACTAGATCCCCAAATTACATATGGGAGAGAAAACTTAGAGCTATTAATGCAATAAAGCAGTGGGCTAAATCCTCCTTTGTCACTCCGACAAAATAAAGAGAGACTAAATTGGATGCCCTGGAGAGCATTCAACAAGAAATGGAGAGTGGAGAGATCATTGGTGTAGAAAGGAGAGCGAGCCAAGAAGTACATGAGGCCTATCAGAAAGAAGAGGATGAATGGAGGTTGAATAATCCAGGTGGATATTGGTGGCCACCCACCTATTCCAACTGGCTCATCTTGACAGTTTTTATTTCAGCACGTTTCTCTGTAATGATGACATTTCTTTGTAATTGTGAGTTATGCACTTCCCGTGATATCTTGAAGCCCTACACAACATCCAAGTGGATATTTGTGGCCGCCAACCTATTCCAATTGGCTTATTTTGGAAGTTTTCATGTCAGTACATCTTTTTGTACTTCCAGAGTTTTTTTTTTTTCGGCTTTCCATAGTCAAAGTTTGATGTCATAATGTATAGTTCTCAAAAATACCTTTCCAACAGGCTATTACACACCTAAAACAGAGGTCGTATGCAAAATCTACAACCCTGGGAAGTTGAGGTACCGACTTACCCATCGAGGCCCACATAACTTTTGGCATTTCATCTCCTAGGGTTAGGTTTTTGGATGTCTAGGGTTTTCACATTCATGAGTAATATGGCCTCTGGAACCTCATTGTAATCATTCTGTTCAAACAGATGTGCGTAGAAGCCACATCTCTTCTCAGAGATAGCTACCACCATTCAAGCAAGTTGTTTATGTTCTGCAATTTAATAGTTTCAACCTATTTTCTTTATTCAATAGAAGTTATTGTTCACTAGATATATGTTGTTGTTCTCTGTATCTTTGTGTTATTGCATTTAATTTGTTATTCATTTCATTCTGCTCATAAATCTGGATCAGTGGTATCAGAGTGGTATGCTCTTCATTTGTTTTTCTTTGTGCATGTCTCTGACAAGATCTGGGTACATGAAGTTGGGACTCGAACCAATCGAACCTTTGCAAGATTGGTCGTGCCGAGTTCGACCACAACTCATGGGGGACGAGAAGAAATATGATGGAGTAGGAGATCCTTTTAAATTGTTGCTCGAGGAATCCCTTGCACGACAAAGGAACAAAATGATGGACAACTTTGCACAGATCCTTCAGTGGCTGCCCACATGAGACACATCTTCATCAAGCGGCCACACAATCCCTTTCAAGGTACACGTAAATTTTGATATTCCATTATTTAAAGGACTGATAGATGTGAATGTTGTAGATAAATGGTTGAATCTACTCGAAGGGTATTTTTCGGTCGACAATTTTTCTGACAGGGAAAATATTACTTTTGCACTCCTCAAGGTCGTCCCCCATGTTAAGGACTAGTGGAATACTTACTCTGAGCAAAGGGCCATATAAGAATCTACAATATTTGTGGTCACCCTCACATGGGATTCATTCAGGGATGTAATTAAAGAACAATACTACTCTTTTGGAAGCTACGAGGACCAGTGCACAAGATGGACCACACTGCATCAGGAAAGGGACCAGGCAGTGTTGGATTTCACCAATATTTTCCATACTCTGCGCACCAAATTGGGTATCAAATACTCTGAATGACATATGGTGCTCAAATACCATCAATTTATCCATAGATACATTCAAACAGAAATGGAGTTTTTGGACATCGCATCATCAGGTGCAACTTATATATATGTTGTCAAAATCGAGCAAAAATTTAAGCGGAAGAGGCGAGAGTTTGGATCTGGAAATTCCTCACAGTTGAAGTAGGGCAAAGGTAGTCCCAACCCACCAAACAAGGGACGGATAAAATATGGCCACTCTCAGGAAAACCAGTCCAAGCCGCAACCCAAGAAGGGTAATGAGAAGTCAAAGAAGCACACAAGAAAGTGGTGTGAATACCATAAAATCCTTTGGCACAACATTGAAGAATGTCGCTCTAAGAAGTCGCTAGTGGCCGAGATCAAAGCTTTCGAGTCAGAGGCAGATTCTGACTTTGAATCAAATCCAGAAAATCGGAAGAAAATTATCAATCCTGAACCCAGTGCCACTATCACTGCCACCAAATTCCAACCAAGCAAACTAGAAGAACCAGGGGAAGGGGAACGCCTCTTTCACTCATAGATGTGGGTAAAGGGGGCTCCTCTTCATTTCATTGTTGATAGTGACAGTCAGAATAACCTGATCTCAACAGAGGTCATCAAACGGTTGCACCTGTCAATAACACCACATCCATAGCCCTACACCATCAACTGGCTTCACCAAGGAAGAGATCTCTGTGTCAACCAACAATGTCGTATGCCCTACGACATCAAGCCCTTCAAAGACCAGGTATTGTGTGATATTTCTCCCCTTGAAGTTTGTAATGTTCTTTTAGGCCAACCATATTTGTGGAAGTGACATGTTGTGTATGAGTTTAGACCCCACAATGTTATTATTTCTTTTGGTAGACAATTGTACATGATACCAGAGGTAGCGTTTCATACCGTTATTTCTTTAATCTCTGCTAAGCAATGTTGTAAGGTCATTTCATAGATCAGGAAGTTCGTCTTATTTGTGATCCATGCTTATGGTAATCAGAAGGTCGCCACCACATCCATGACCTCTACAAAGAGCCTCTATTTGTAGCAGAAGCAAGTGGAGAGGATCGTGGAAGAGTACAAAGACATATTCTCCTCACCCACCGGGGTATCGACGCACTGCCAAGTCAAGCATCCAATTGATCTAACCCACGATGCACCTCTGCCTAATGGAGCAGTATATCATTGCTTGCTGATGTAAAATGAATAAATCAAGCGCCAGATCCAAGAGCCGCTTCAAAAGGGGCACATCACGACCCAACTCCTTCCCTTGTGGAAGCCCGATTGTACTGGTGCAAAAGAAAGATGGGACCTGGCGACTGTGCATTGATTACAAAGCATTAAACAAAATCACAGTTAGGAATTGGTACCTAATTCCTCGAATTGATGACCTTATTGACCAACTCAAGGGGGGAAATCTCTTCAACAAGATTGACCTAAAGTCTGGTTGCTTCCAGGTTCCCATCAAACCAATTGATGTATGGAAGACAACTTTCAAATATAAAGAAGGTCTCTTCGAATAGTTAGCCATGCCCTTTGGCTTAACAAATGCACCATCAACTTTCATGAGTTTGATGGATGATGTATTGAGAGCCTTCACCAACTCTTTTNGAAGGTCGCCACCACATCCATGACCTCTACAAAGAGCCTCTATTTGTAGCAGAAGCAAGTGGAGAGGATCGTGGAAGAGTACAAAGACATATTCTCCTCACCCACCGGGGTATCGACGCACTGCCAAGTCAAGCATCCAATTGATCTAACCCACGATGCACCTCTGCCTAATGGAGCAGTATATCATTGCTTGCTGATGTAAAATGAATAAATCAAGCGCCAGATCCAAGAGCCGCTTCAAAAGGGGCACATCACGACCCAACTCCTTCCCTTGTGGAAGCCCGATTGTACTGGTGCAAAAGAAAGATGGGACCTGGCGACTGTGCATTGATTACAAAGCATTAAACAAAATCACAGTTAGGAATTGGTACCTAATTCCTCGAATTGATGACCTTATTGACCAACTCAAGGGGGGAAATCTCTTCAACAAGATTGACCTAAAGTCTGGTTGCTTCCAGGTTCCCATCAAACCAATTGATGTATGGAAGACAACTTTCAAATATAAAGAAGGTCTCTTCGAATAGTTAGCCATGCCCTTTGGCTTAACAAATGCACCATCAACTTTCATGAGTTTGATGGATGATGTATTGAGAGCCTTCACCAACTCTTTTATGGTGGTATATCTGGATGACATCCTCATATTCAATAGAACTTGGGAGGAGCACATGCAACATATTCAACAGGTTTTGAGCACTCTGCAACAACACAAGCTATATGACAACTTGGAAAAATGCTCATTTGGCATGAACAAGGTCGAATACTTGATCTACATTGTTGATGAGCATGGGTTACATGTGGTTCCAGCTAAGATCAAAGTTATTTTTCACTGGCTAGCCCTGACCACACTAACCAAGCTTCGAAGCTTCTTTGGACTTGCCAACTTCTACCAAAGGTTCATGTTGGGATGCTCCCATATTGCATGGGCAAAGTTAGCATGTAGGAAGGCACAACAATAAGCATTTGATTATCTGAAGCATTGTTTGTGCTCAACTCCAATACTCTCCTTACTCTATCTGCAACAACCATTCAATATTGAGATTGATGCCTCTGACTATGTTGTAGGGACAATTCTCACTCAACACTGTCATCCAGTAGCATACCATAGTGAGACACTTTTGCATACCGTTCGGAAATACCCCACCTATGACAAGGAAATATATTCCATTGTGCAAGCTTGTCGTCAATGGAAACATTACATTCTAGGAAAGGAAACAATCATCCACACTGATCACAAGCCTATGCAGTTCATACAAACATAGAGGATGTTGGAGAATGACCGCCATCAAAAGTTGTCCACATACCTACAACAGTTCCATCTCAACATCAAGTATAAGATAAGGATCACAAATCATGTCACTGACTGCCTCAATCGACCTCCCGTTGTTGCACTCACCATCGTGCGCCATTTCTGTGGGCATGATGCATCTAAGTGGCACCAAATTTATCAACATGACCCTGACTTTTCCACTGTTACCACTCTTTAATTTCTCACGATGAGGAAGAATTTGACAGAGGTAACCACAAAACCACTTTGGATTCTAGGATCTAGCCCTCCTAGACTCATAGAGGGATCTCTCTCTATAAGATTTCGCTTTGTTTGCTGAAAATTTTAGGCTAGTTATGATAGTACATGGTTTGGTTTTTTGAATTGTTGGTTGGAACATGGAAGATGGGCCATTGGGCAGATGGAGTCACAGTTCTAAATTAATCAAATACAAGGTTAACGGGCTAATATTTGGGTAGGGTAGTAAAACTATTGGATCTATTCAGATTAAATGAAATGAATAAGAGGCAAAAGAGGGGAAAGTCCACTAAGCAGAGGAGCAGTTAAGAATTCCTTCACTCAGTTTTAGATGAAAACATACATACCATTAAAAAACCAGAGACAGAGTATATAAGATAAATTATGTTATTTTGAGTTTCTTTTAATGATTAGAATTGGAAATACATGAAATGATTACAGAGCATAAGAAAACATTTGACGAAGAGAGAAAGACATCACCAACAATCTGACATAAGAATCCTGCAATGTTGTATTGTATAACTGGAAATCTGATCAATAGTGTTTCTGTGGGATGCTTTACCAATCCTATTCTACAAAAAGATCCCGACCCATAATACTTCGAAATGGGAAGTATTTATAAGTTTATTTACAAGGATCCTGTCATAAATGAGCAGGATTTATTTTAAGAAAAATCTAAACTAACTGCATCTCTCATTACAAAAAATACAAGAATCCTTAAGATCGGTTCGGATTTCAGGTGCTTGATTTGATTGACTAAAAATAAACTTTAGATGCAGTCACTATGAAACAAGCTGCCAAGTGACTCGAATGCTGAAGCTTGTAGATGAATTCTGTTTGGATCCTACAACTACCTGTTGATTTGATGGAGTTTATTGACGATTTTTCTTTGAATTCTGCTCAACTGTTGATCTTTATTGGTGACTATGGCTACTTCTGCAAAATTGTGCATTGGAAACTGGAATCAGTGATTGACTGATGATCTTTAGATGCCATGTGTTTTTTAATCCGCAGAATTTGCTTACTATTCTCTCGTACTGGTTTCTTTTCCATATGTACCTTTGAATCACTTCGTCGAGAGAAAAGCTTCCAGTCGACGGTAGGTGATGGTGATGACAACTTAGCTCAGCACGGGCTCGTTATGGTATAGTGATCGGTCAAATGGTCATGGGGGAAAATGTGATTGGTTACAACTAGGATGACGTGGGGGCAAGTGTCCAATAGGGAGATGGGATGAGTAGATGCGAGAGTGTAAGAAATAGGGAAGGTGGAGAGGTGGACATTATCAGGAATGAGGAGACCGGTGGCGTGTGGTGAGAGGGGAAGTATAAGTGGAAGGTGATGGTAGGGAGAGTAGTCAGAAAGGTGATGTGACATGCGAGAGGGTGATCTATAGAGTGAGTGGAGGAAAGGTGTAAGTGGGGAGTGTAAGTGGTATTGGAGCAAGGGGTGAGTGGAAGACAAGTGTTGAGTAGGGAGAAGATGAGTGCCAGCGGGGAAATGACGGTATTGGGTGGTATATTAGGCAGATTTTGGAGGGGGGGACTGTCGATCTGGAACAAGATTGATGCTGCCAATGAGATTAGTGCAAGGATTAAGCACTACCTGACAAAATGTCATGTCACCTTCCCACTTTGGGTAAACACATGCGCCAATGACACATAAGCAAAATATTTTTGTTTTGAGACTTTATATTATAATCTAATGCTTACTTTCATCAACCTAGGGTGCAATTTGAATGTTGAGACCCTGCCTATTTTCTCCTTTCTTTTTCTTTTTGGAAATAATTTGCAGAATACAATATTATTTCCAATATGACATTACTGAGAGAAAATACTCAGTCACCATTTGATACTATGAAATATAAGACTCTAACAGTGGCTTCACTTGGGGATGGTGCTCTCCCTATGAGGTGCCAATAACACCACATACTAGTATCCTGATCCATTGGGCTGATCCCAAGCCTACAACTTGTTCTGTCATGAAACCTCTGTGACTGAAAATCAATTAATCATCTGCTCCAAATCTTAACTGAATCAAATTCACTCTGAAATCTAAACTATACTCTAAAGCTGAAAAATGAAACCAAACTTAAAATCAAATTGAAAATTTGTTGAAAGTAATGCTCGCCAAGCCGAGGTTATTCACACACTCCTACCCTAATTTGCTGAAATTACTTCTTAATTAGGTAATGGAAAAATGCCAATGAAGCCAATCCAACAATTGATCCAATAAATTAGCTCTTTCACTGTTTTTAACAACATATAACTCAGAAATAGAGCTTGTAAGGGCACTAGAAACTGATTGTTAGTTTGATATTCACAACAGATAACTTTGAAACCATGAAAGATAGAGGAGGCATTGCAACTCGATTGGGATTCTAGATTGAAAAACTCCTCCATATAGATAGCTATGGGATCGTGATAAACATGAACTATTTCTTGGTGTTCAGAGTATTCAACAAACTCAAGGTCATAATTGGGTATTGCACATATGCTATCTATATCATCATACAACTTATGATTTGACTGTAAATTTTCAGAAGAGCTTTGTAATGAGACTCATGTTGAACAAGACAATAAAGCCGATTGTCTAATCATGTTTTTATCATAACTACCTTTAAGCTCATATCTAGTTAATGAAACATGACTTTGACTACACAGATCATCCAAAACATCAACTATTGGGTCTTAGATAAACTGAGAAGACTGATGCAATTCATTATGCAATGATTTCAATGAGGCTACGTGATTTTCTATAGGCTTACTAGTCCTTGCTTATGATATAATAACAACATTTTCCTTCAAAATCTGAAATGAACCAAAACTTAATGGTACAAAATTATGTTGCATCAGTTCATCTATGGTTTGAAAATCAATATAACTCAGGGGCTGTAATTCCGGAGCTAAAACAACTTCCATATCACAAATGACATCCTCAACTAAATCATTAGAAAATTCTCCATTCCTACTGTTGAAAACTTGTTGGTCTACTTGCTTATAGATTCCTCTCAGAAATTGAAATGAGGAGAAACATAAGGGCAAAAATCTTTCACTTACTTTGAATTTTTCTGCATTTTCTTCATTGCTACGATGATTGCTATGCATGGGTTGATTGTTATATTTGAGTTGTTGCAACTGAGCTTCCTTTTCCCAAAAATATGTTGTTGATTGCTTTGAAGAGTCAACCTTGATGTAGTCATCATCATATTGATCATACTTATGTTGCATCAATTCATCTATGGTTTGAAAATCAATATAACTCAACGACTTTAATTCCTGAGCTAAAACATCTTCCATATCACAAATGACATCCTCAACTAAATCATCAGAAAATTCTCCATTCCTACTGTTGAAAACTTGTTGGTCTTCTTACTTATAGATTCCTCTCAGAAATTGAAATGAGGAGAAACATAAGGGAAAAGATCTTTCACTTACTTTGAAATTTTCTGCATTTTCTTCATTGCTACGATGATTGCTATGCATGGGCTGATTGTTATATTTGAGTTGTTGCAACTGGGCTTCCTTTTTCCAAAAATATGTTGTTGATTGCTTTGAAGAGTCAACCTTGATGTAGTCATCATCATATTGATCATACTTGGGTAGATCATCCATATAAGAAATGTCATCAAGCATACACATTAGATCACCTGATTGCTCCTCCACAAGTTGATTTTGAGTTTCATCTTTGTCCATGGCATGAAGTGAATACATAAAACAATCATTTTCAGATCTATGATACTAAGGATAAGCAACAAAATGTTTAGGAACAATGACCCTTTCTTTTTCTACAAAAAATGGAACATGGTGTTTTTGACCAACAAGTTCATCTCTCATGATAATCTTTTGCATCATTTCTTTCATTGTGCTTGCCAGAATGTCTAGTTTCACTTCTGAAGGTGTCAGATGCTCCTTCTCCGTGTTTTCCTTTTCTTCTGCCTTCAACTTTGAATTTTTAATCAACAAATTAGCTGATACACCTATTGCACTGTTATGCATTCCTTCAAGTGTTGTAGTGTTCCTTTCTCTCGGATCAAATTCCATTTCCGGATTAAAGTCATCCGGGTAAAGTAAGAAAGCTAAACCAAGAGGAGGCTTTATATCATCAGGAATTGAATGATAGATTTGATTGAACCTGGCTGAAAAGTGTTGCACTGTTTCTCCTGGTTGTCTTTTCAAATGATCATATTCTTCTAAAGTGAGAAAAATATTCCTCTTGATCACCCATTTATCAAGGAATACTTTCACAAACTTATTAAAATCACAAATGCTTGCAGCTGACAAATTTTTGAACCATTCCTTAACTTTACCTTGCAAAGATAGAGAAAAAATCCCGGTACAAACATCATCTTCTTCAACCTGAAAAAGGTCAAGAAAATGTTCAAAATCGTGGAAGTGTTTTTCAACAGTGATGTTACCATATTCTCCATCAAACCTGGGAAGATATTTGTAATAAGTTGCAGGGAAAACATGGAGTATAGGAGGTAAGACACGAGGCTTGTATCTATCTGGAATTTTAATAGGTGTAGGAGTATGTACAAGAGCTGTAAAATTAGGCTTAATCTTTTGAGGCTCATCATGTTGAATATGATTATCATAAGTCTCAACAATATGGTCTTGACCAGAATCAGGAAAAGAGAAGAAGTAATTAAAAATAAAGCCTATTATGTCTTGGATAAAATTCCAACTTGAACACCTGATCTTTTCAGATTGTCTTGTCATGTTTCAGGTTCTTCCTCTAGTGGATTCTTCAGATCATCTTGAAACTGTTTGGAGTCACTAGGTGAATGATTAAGCCTTGATGTGTATGATCACTATCCACCATCAGTAATCAAATATGTAACTTGATACACTTCTCCAAGGAACATGAAATGTTTAGTTCCCCAATATGGTCGCCACTATGTTATCACTCTGTAATTTCTCAGGCTGGGGAAGAAGTTGTCAGAGGTAACCAAAAAACCACTTTGGAGTCTAGGATCTAGCCCTCCTAGACTCAGAGAGGGATCTATCCATAAGATTTAACTTTGTTTGCTGGAAATTTTAGGCTAGTTATGATAGTACAAGGTTTGGTCTTTTGAATTGTTGGTTGGAACATGAAAGGTGGGCCATTGGGCATATGGAGTCACAGTTTTGAATTAATCAAATACAAGGTTAAAAGGCTAATATTGTAGGGTAGGGTAGTAAAACTATTGGATCTATTCATATTAAATGAAATGAATAAGAGGGAAAAGAAGGGAAAGTCCACTAAGAAGAGGAACAATTAAGAGTTCCTTCACTCAGTTTCAGATGAAAACATATATACCATTAAAAAACCAGAGACAAAGTATATAAGATAAATTTTGTTCTTTTGACTTTCTTTTAATGATTAGAATTGGAAATACATGAAATGATTACAGAGCATAAGAAAACATTTGACAAAGAGAGAAAGACATCACCAACAATCTGACAAAAGAATCCTGCAATGTTGCATTGTATAATTGAAAATCTAATCAATAGTGTTTTTGTGGGATGCCTTACCAGTGCTAGTCTACAAAGCGATCCCAACCCATAATACTTCGAAATGGGAAGTAAGTTTATTTACAAGGATCCTGTTATAAATGAACAAGATTTATTTTAATAAAAATCTAAACCAACTGCATCTCTCATTACAAAAAATATAGTAATCTTGAAGATCGTTTCATATTTCAGGTGCTTGAATTGATTGACTAAAAATAAACTTTAGATGCAATCACTATGAAACAAACTGCCAAGCGACTCGAATGCTGGAGCTTGTAGATGAATTTTGTATGGATCCTGGAACTGCCTATTGATTTGATGGAGTTTGTTGACGATTTCTCTTTGACTTATGCTTAGCTGCTGGTCTTTATTGGTGACTGTGGATACTTTTGCAAAATCATTCATTGGAAATTGTAATCAATGATTGATTGTTGATCTTCAACTGCCATGTGTTTTTAAATCCGCAGAATCTACTTACTATTCTCTCGTACTGGTTTCTTTTCCATATGTATCTTTGAATCACTTCGTTGGGAGAAAGGCTTCCATTCGACGGTAGGTGATGGTAATGACAACTTAGCTCAGCACAGGCTCGTTATGGTGAAGTGGTCGGTCAAACGTTCATGGGGGAAAATGTGATCGGTTATGACTAGGATGACGTGGGGCAAGTGTCCAATAAGGAGATGGGATGGGTATATGCGGGAGTGTAAGTGATAGGGATGGGCAGAGAGGTGGACGATATTGGGAATGAGGGGACCGATGGCATGTGGTGAGAGGGGAAGTATAAGCGGAAGGTGATGGTAGGGAGAGTAGTCAAAGAGGTGATGTGATAGGCAAGAGGGTGAGCGATAGAGTGAGTGGAGGACAGGTGTAAGCGGGTAGTGTAAGTGGTATTGGAGCGAGGGGTGAGTGGAAGATAGGTGTTGAGTAGGGAGAAGAGGAGTGCCAGTGGGGAAATGGCAGTATCGGGTGGTGGTTTAGACAGATTTCAGAGGGGAGGGTAGGAAGTAAGTAGTATTAGGAGGGGGGGGTCTGAAATAACAAGGAGGCGCCACATAGGTGGAGGAGGGGGTCCGAATAACAAGGAGGCCCACATAGGTGGGGGGAAAATAACTTTCAATTCCACCCCGCCGCTTAAAGGTAGAAATATCGGGTTCGAAGAGATGAGGACCATCGATCTGGAACAAGATGTATGTCGTCGATGATATTAGCGCAAGGATTAAGCGCTACTTGAAAAAATGTCATGTCACCTTCCGACTTTGGGTAAGCACATGCGCCAATGATGCATAAGCAAAATATTTTTGTTTTGAGACTTTATATTATAATATAATGCTTACTTTCATCAACCTAGGGTGCAATTTAACTGTGCAGACCCTACCTATTTTCTCCTTTCTTTTTATTTGTGGAAATCATTTGCAGAATACGATATTATTTCCAATATGACATTACTGAGAGAAAATACTCAATCACCATTTGATACTATGAAATATAGTACTCTAACAACCACCACCTATCAATTCTTGGGTACATGCATGAATGTCACTGATTTTCACATTCAGGATGGACTCTTATGCCATCTAGGCCACCTTTGTGTTCCCGCAAAGGAGTGTGCAAAGATGATTTGGGAGGCTCACTACAGTCGGATGGCGGGACATTTTGACATGGAGAAAACTATGGTCGTTCTACAAAAACATTTTTATTGGCTAAAACTTCGACAGGACCTCAACAAGTATATCAGATCTTACACTGCCTGTGCCATTGTTAAGCCAACCATAAAAAAACAAGGCTTATACAACCCTCTTCCTACTCCCGAGAGGCCTTGGGAATCCATCTTGATGGATTACATGTCTGGCCTTTCATCCACCAAGCTAGGAAATGACAATGCATTTGTGGTGGTTGATCGATTTTCGAAGATGGCCATTCTCACAGCCTGCAAGAAGAGCATCACAGTGGCAGATACTGCCAAGCTATTTTTCCAATGGATCTGAGTCCATTTTTGGATACCATAGACCATCATCTTAGATATGGACAACAGGTTCCTCAACACATTTTGGTCGAGTCTCTGGTCAATGTTGGACACCAAGCTCACTAAATCCACTGCTTTCCTGCCCCAAACCGATGGCCAAACAAAGTTCGTCAATCAGATGATTATGCACATCCTACGCATGTATAACTCTAAGAATCCACATACATGAGATGAGAGTCTTCCCTATGTTCAACACAACTACAATAGGGCTCTCCATAGCTCCACCGACCGTAGCCCATTTCAGGTGGGGCTAGGATTCCAACCCTTGGGCCCCATTGATGTTGCACTACCTCTTGCAACCACACAAGCAAAATATTCCCATGTTCATTCTAAGGTCGACAAAGCCACCCGATTCATTGAGTGGATTCATCACATCCACCAACAGGGCCATGAGATTTTGTAGAAATCCAATACTAAGTACAAGCAACGCGATGATCAACACCAGGTATCACACCAACTTTAGGTGGGATACAAGGTCTGGTTACATTTGCAGAAAGAGCACCTTACCGGGCCCCATCGGAGGCTTCATCCACTTCGTTATGGGCCTTACACTATCACCAAGGCTGTGGGTGGAAATTATTTTGAGTTCAACACTCCACCCTTCCTTGGCTTGCACCCAGTGTTCAATGTGGACCTCCTTTGGCCATATTTTTCACCATTTTTGGACACCTAGGAGATCGTAGAATAGTTGACACCAATAGTGGTCAACCATGACTGCATGGAGGTCTCCATTGATCATATAGTGGACACATAGTTTAAGGTCACTCACCAACAGAGGATCCAACTTTATCAGGTTGTCAAGGTAGCGCAACTCCTGCACCAAGCCAAGTGGCTCACCCGGGTCCAAATTCAACATAAATTTCCTCACTTGATGGGGTCACTCAACACAATGGAGACCATTGCTTCCTAAGGGTGGAGGAATGATCCAAGTGGATATTGGTGGCCACCCACCTATTCGAGCTAGCTCATCTTGATAGTTTTTACTTCACCATGTTTCTTTGTAATGATGACATTTCTTTGTAATTGTGGGTTCTGCACTTTCAGGGATGTCTTGAAGCCCTACACAGCATCCAAGTGAATATTGGTGTCTTCCCACCTATTCCAACTAGCTTATTTTGGAAGTTTTCATGTCAATACATCTTTTTGTACTTCCAGGGTCGTTTTGGGGCCCTAAACAATGTTTTTTTTTTTTTGTCTTGCCACGGTTAATCTATCATGAAAGTTATTGTTTGAAAACATACTGTGTATTTCTCGAAAAGAACTTTCCAACGAGCTATCACATGCCTAAAACGAAGGTCGTATGCAAAAGTTACGACCTTAGGAAGTTGAGGTACCAACTTACCTATCAGAGCCCACATAAATTTTGGAATTTTACCTCCCAGGGTTAGGTTTTTTAATGTCTAGGGTTTTGGAATTAATGAGCAATGTTAAAAATGCCTCTAGAGCCTCATTATAATCATTTTGCTCAGACGGATGTGCATAGAAACCACATCTCTTCTCATAGATAACTACCACCATTCGAGCAAGTTCTTTCAGTTTTGTTGTTTTACAATTTCAACCTATTTTCTTTATTCAATATAAGTTATTGTTCACTGGATATCTGTTGTTGTTCTCCCTATCTCTATGTTATTATATAAAATCTGTTGTTCATTTCGTTCTGCTCATAAATCCGGATCACTGAAATCCAAAAGTTTGTGGCTTCATTCTGAGGATCAAAATTCTTCCTTATTTCAAAGCAAGCATAAGAAAGGAACTAACACAACACGGTTAATCAAATTCGCTTTGATTCTGGACAATTAATTGAGGATTTTGAGTAGATCAAGGAGGCAACACACCAACATTTTTGGCAATTATATACATAACCTAATGAAGAGGATATGTCCAACAACACTGAGGAGATGCTGGAGAATATTCCTCACAATGTCATGCCAAGTGACAACAAGGAATTGTTAGAATAAGTAACAAAGGAGGAAATAGTTAAAGAAACATGGAGCCTAAGCAGGACAAATCCCTAGGCCCAGATGGATTCTCAATTCATTTATTTAAAGCTTTATGGGAAACCATTAAATTTGACCTTAGAAAAATGATCAACTACACCTTGAGGAAGAAGAAAGTTGGAGGTGCCACAAACTCCACCTTCCTTGCTCTCATCCCCAAGGAAGTCAACCCCTCCTCCTTTTCCAGCTTTGAACCCATCTCCCTCAACAACTCAACCTATAAAATTATATCGAAAATTATAGACAATAATATCAAATCCCTCCTCCCCTCTCTTATCTCTGAAAATCAAGAAGGATTCATGGTCAAGAGACAAAACATTGACAATATCATCCTAGTTCAAGAGGCTATCTTTAATAATAAATCAAGAAAAGAAGTGGTCATGGCAATAAAGCTAGATATGACCAATCCTTTTGACCATGTGAAGCATTCCTTTCTTCTAGTTGTTCTAAACAATTTTGGGTTTGTAGATGAATTTATAACGTGGATCTAAGCATGTATCAGCTCACCATGGATCACACCTATGGTAAATGGCTGAGCCCCCTCCTTCTTCCAATCTAACAGAGGGTTGAGGTAGGGATGCCCACTCTCCCCTCTGCTCTATATTTTGATGGTTGAGACGTTGAGTAGGAAGCTGGATTATGAGAGGCACATGTGGTACTTAGCTGGTACTAGCTTTGAGCGTGGAATGAAAGAAATTAATCACTCCCAATTTGTCGACGACACAATCCTACTGGGAGCAGCTTAAAAAATAATAGCCAAGTGATTTAAGCAAATACTTGACACCTTCATAAAATCCTCTAGAGGAAAAATTAACAACCAAAGAAGCAAAATTTATAGGTGGAATGTCTCAAAAGAGAAGCTAAAGGACATTACTAGAATTCTTGAATTTTCCTACTCAAAGCAGTGGCCCTCCTTCACTTATTTGGGCATGCGAATATCCTCACATTGATTGTCCTCTCAAGCATGGCTACCAATGCTGCACAAAATGACTTCTAAATTTCAATAGTGGGGATCTAGATGGCTCAACCCAGTAGGTAAAATAATCCTTATCAAATCTGTCCTCTCTTCTATGTCCATATACTAGTGCACAAACCCATCTAGCCCCAAAAGTAATATCTGCTAAAATAGCTCAGATGATTCGAAAATTTCTTTGGGAGGAAGGAAAGACAAACACTAAAAAATTCCATTTGGTGAATTGGGCCAAAGTTAGATTAGATAAAGACTGGGTGGGTCTTGAAATCAGGGATCCAACTCTCCTGAATATTGCTCTTGGATCAAAGCTTGCTTGGAGGTTAGTCTCTAGGAAGTCAGAGAGGTGGAAAGAAGTACTCAGCTCCAAATATCTCCAAGGAATGTGGCGTTGAGGTCTGGATCTCCCCCTCAAAGAGGTCAAGGGCTCCTCTATTTGGAAGTTGACTAAAACCTTATCCCCCATTTTCCAATCAAAGCTCTTCTGGAAACCATTAAATGGGCAAAACATCCACCTATTGGAAGAAAATATAACGGGAAAACCATCTCTTGGGAGTCATATAGAAATACAAGACCTACAGAACTGTAGTCTCATCAAAGGGATCAAATTCCTTCCAGACATCTCAAACTAGACGTCGAAAGGGAACTAGAAGGGTTGGAAGCAAATACAACCTCTGGAACATCTACAAGATCAAGTCACATTGTTATATGGTAATATTGCAGGGTGTGCTTCCATCAACAAGTCCAACTTGAATGATTGAAGTTGGGGAAATCAACATTACACAGTTAAAGAAAGGTACCGATATCTTCTTCAGGAGCTTCCAGGTGCCCCCAAATCGAGAATTTGGAAAAAAAATTTGGAAAGGAGATTCACTCCCAAAAATGGATACTTTCACCTGGGTTATGGTTCATGGGAAGCTTCTTTTAGCAGAAAATTTACAAAAACGAAGGATCATGGGACCCTTTCAATGTGTCCTTAACAAATAAGCATTAAAAACTTCATATCATGTGTTCTTCAGTTGTCCCTTTGCCACTCAGGTTTGGGATCAATTATATTCCAAACTACATTCTCGGTTTATCAAACCTGTTAGTTGGTCCGACATGTTTCTGCATTGGAAGAAACAATACACGAGGATCTTTACAAAGAAACTAACATTGCAAATAATCTAAAAAAGTAATCCCACAATCTGTAGTTGCCCAAATCCTAAAGGCAAGTAGGCCGAGATTGGTGTAACACGAGGGTAATCCTGTCACATTCACCCAAATAGGATACCCTTTTCTATTTAGGAGGAAAAACCTTCTCCAATGGAGACGTCCCTGGACCTAGTGGGTTGATGAAGGGAAATAAATGATAAGTAAACTACCCCTCTCTCTAGGTCACTCAAGTCAAGTTTAAGTCTTGAAGGATGAAGAAAAAGAAATATAAAGTGTACCTTCCCCTTACCAATACAACAACAAGTGTTAAAGGCAATAACAAATGATAATGATGCTTCAACAAGACAATAAACTTGTGAATATATGCCGATTGTCTATGTATGTAACAAATGACAAGTAGATGATAGTGATAAGTAAATGATGACAACTGCAAATTTGTATCAACAAGAATGCACTTATGCAGACAATGTGAACAAGCATTTAAAGCATCAATGATAATACTTTGTCTTTATGTGAGTTCTCTAAATATATCAACCATCAATCAGATTTAAATAGGTTGTCTAAGCTAAATGAAACAATAGTAAAATAGAAGTAATGACAACAGTAAACAAGCTTCAGAAATGTACTCTGCTAAGGCAATTGAACAAACACTTTGGCATATATTGATAGTAAATTGCCTTATACAAATTCTGGGTTGTTCTAAGGTGGTTGGTAGGCTGATATAGACTGCAAACAATGGTTGTATTAGTGAATTATCAACAGTTATTAAGTGGTTGTTAGTATCTCTAAGCTAAGTTAGTTAACTAGTTAAAATTAGTAGGGTAATCAAGTAGGAAACAGTTTGGAGTTTGAGTTTGAAGATACTTGTCAAAGAGTGAAGTTTGACTAGTGCCTTTCTAAGGGTATTGGAGTCAAGTATGTGGCTTCCTTCAAGGTAGCTAACAAGTGATTTTACACATAATCCAAGAGGGAAAAAGACCTAGGAGGAGTAGCAACTTAAGTCCTCCTAGGTTTGACCTTAAGAAGTGAGGAAGCTAGGGTGTAGGCACTTCTAGGCCCTAACACCTCCTTCTTCTTGGATTTTTATGGATGAAAAGTACTTTGCACAATAACTAAGTATAAAACTCTAGAGAGATAGCACTTTAGGGCCCTAGGGTTTTAGTAGTTACTAGATCAATTCAATAAATCTAGGCAAATGAAAAGCAAGAAAGTTAGCACTTTAAGTTTCTTACTTCAAGCATTAATTAAAAAATGCAATTTCATAATCTTGTATGAGAAAGCAAACGATTAGCATAACCATTTATATTGACAAAGTAAAAATCTAATTACTCGCACCAAGAATAATAAGGTAAAACGATGCAAGATTGCCACAAAACTTCATAAAATTTGTCCAAGTGCCCAAAACAAGCCTTAAAAGAGTAGTGCCCTCCTTATTTCATCCAATAACCCTTAGTAGGGTGAAAATTTCAGACCTCCACTCTCCCAAGTGAGAGTTATGATGAAAATGAATGTCACTTTATGTTTATTTATACCAAAATTTGACCTTTAATTATTTTAGGTCAAAATATCACGACCGACCTAGCCAATTTACTACAAAATTACATTTTTTCCAAAATAAATTAAATTTGCATCTAAATAGGCCTCCAAAGGTGACATCATGCCCTCCTAGGGTGACATCGAGCCTCAAGTTTGGGATGCTGGGCAAAGGAGATGAAACGTTGGGCTTACAAAGGCCTTAAATTTGCCCACACGTGCCAATATCCTCATGAATGCCTCAAAGGTGACAACCCCAGTTGATAAGTGACGTCTAGGGTTGCAAAGGTGATGTCCAAGGTCTCCTAAGGCCAACGCTAAGGTGGGAGGAGAATGAGACCTTAGGTCTAGGTCTTCCATAGTGCCTCCAAAGGAAACACCCTTCCTTTATCTGACATAAGCTTTCAATCTCTTCTTACCCCCGGCCGAGGTTTCAACATCCATATGTGGGATTTGAGCCCCCATAAAGGTCTGAGCTAATCATTCCCTCATGTGCATCTGTCCACTGGGAAAGGTCCTGCATAAACAACAAGTACGCCCTCTAGGGGTTCATAAGTCACAAGGAACATAGCATGTAAATCACATCCAATAATTAAATTACCCAAACATGTGCATCAAACCCCCCTTAAAACCAAACAAATGCTCAAATACCTTATGCAATTTGACAAGTTAGTTTTGGAGAGGGTCTAAGGGTGTCCTAATGGGATAACCTCTTTTAAGTTTGGGATGTTTCTCAGGTCGAATCTAGTCCAAGTCATGTAAGTGTATGAGGTGGCATGGGGTGCATGTGATAACAGGGAAATGTAGAGTCTCACCTGTGGGTGCCTTTGTGGAGCGTGAGTTGCACCTTGTCACAGATGCAATTGTTTCCTAGATTATTCATTTCCTTTTATTCTTAGCTTTATTTCTTTTGATATTTTTCTCCTGTGCTTCAAAGGGATAGTTGAGGGCCACTGTCCTGTCTTGATGACCAGAGGTGACAACATTATCCACAAATATTTCACGAAAATGAGGAGGTTGGCTCGTAATGAGACCCTCTTTCTTTTGGTTATGCCACCAAGAGCCACTACCCTGGTTTGGTGACCAGATGGGTGGTAATTTCATACTGCTACATGCCCATGGTCATAATAGGTTGGCTCGTGATGAGACCTCCTATCCATCAACTAGTACCTTGAGTGTTTATGTTATCTTATGGGTCCCCTTATCTAACTGAAAAGCTTTTCACTGGTTTATTGGGGATCCCTGGGCGAAGCATCTTGAAGGTTTCAAAATTGGATTTTAACTCTTGCCAGCTACTTTTACCCTATGGGCCTTTAACTCCTTCTTCCCACTAGGTAAGGTACAACTCTTCATAGTGTAGCCAATCCCAATGCCCAAAAATGAAAGGGGAGCTAGAAGGAATAAAGATGGAAAGTGGTAAGTATGGAGGGAACCGACGATGACTCTTCAAATATCCACCCAGTAGCAACCCATCCTAAAGGGAAATCAACTTACTAGGGAATTGTGTCACCCTTCCAGGTTTGAACAAGGCAAAGAGCATAATTTCCAAGAAAACATCATCAAATGAAGAAGGATTCAAATACAACATGTTCAAGTGCTTCAAAAATCAGAGTGAAACATACCATTATACCCAAACTCATTACCTCATGGAGCATGACTCACTGCTACTTTAGGACCAGGCTGGTCTGAGGGATACTATTGTTGGTGATATGTTGACGGTACTAAAGAAAAGAGGGGCCCTCCGGGGCCATGGCTAAGCTGTCTGGCTCTTGGTACTCCATGTCTAGGGCTTGTGGGCCTCAAGACGTGATCTCCTTCGTTATCCCTAGGTTAGGGGATAACATTTGGCTCCAACTCGGGGACATGTGCTCACCATAGAGCGCATGAGAACCTCAGTATCTCTGGTATGACCCATGCCTGCTAAATCTCAACAAAAGATATTAGTAATCCATAGGGTGATGATAATACCCCTCGTCCATATGATAAAATAAACAAATAAAAGCATCTCTAGCCTAACATATGATTATGCGCATACATATATACATAATGAAACACGAAAATATGAAAAATGCAACTACAACTATGCTAACATGATATTCCATGGCATATACAATGGATGCAAATGCCTACTTACCTCTACTTATCTATTGGTTGAATGCTAGGTGTAGTCAAATCACCAGTGAAACCATCCTAGCAATACCTCATAATACCTGCCTCTTTGATTCATCATAAACTAAAACAAGGACAATTCAAGCACAAAATAAACATCAGTTAGAGCATGCATTATATCATAGGAAGTCGTAAAGTACAACTCATGGAGGTAGGAGGGAGGGAAAAAATCATGCCAAGTCACCCTTCCAGAAAAGTGATCAATATATCTCAGAAAAGGATCGTGAGAGGTCAAGGATTCGAAAGGCCGGCTCAAAGAGTCCGAGGGTTGACTACCTTGGACATCATCACTCCCTGGGGTCTGAGAAGGGATTAACAAGAAATTAGAGGGAAACTGACAACTTCTCAGGGGAAAGCTGGAAGAGTGAGATAATAAACTTCTTAAGGCATTCAACCTCATCATGGATTCTAACATAAAGTTTTTCCCTAAAGAAAACTTGAAAAAAGATACATGTTCCCCAACTACATCCTTAGTGACATAACGAGGTAAAGCAATCAGAGGGAGCTGGACAACCTTGTCACAAGTATCCTGATTTAGGCAAGCAACGTCCTCACCTTTATCAAAATTTGATCACAACGACAGTTGATAATATTCTTCATAGAATAAATCCAAGTGCTCAAAGGAATACTCATCAAAATCCTCAAGGTATGACCGAAAATCATCAGGAGAACATTGCACTGGGTCATCCTTGGGTGCTTCGAAAATTTGTGTAATTATATCATCATCTTGTTGCCAAACATCAAAATTATTAGGAACATCATATGGTTGTTGTAAAGGAAACATTCAAAGATATCCTTCCATATCATAAATTGGATCCTCATGAGAACCAATCACATCCCACTTACGTCTTAAAACATGTATGAACTCATCAATATTATCAACCATGTCACTACCTTTATCATAACATGAAGGATTTAATGCATCCAAGAGCTCCTCTAATACTTCTTCTCTTTCCAAATCATAAAATAAAGCATCTTCAAAATCTTGGAAAGGGAAGTAACTTACCGTGTTCACTTCTTGTTGTGTAGGAGCGTCAAAGGCTTGGATGACTTCATCAAATGGAAGAGCATCCAATACATCATCCCCAAGACTTGTCTCTTTAATCATTTTTTTTCCTTCATCAGAAAATGAAGGACCTAGTTCTTCCAAGGTTTCCTTCACTTCTTCACCTTCCGAATCACAGAACAAAGTGTCATCAAAAACCTGGAAAGGAAAATGATTCACCTCATTCTCTTTGTCTTGTGCAGGAGAGATAAGATCTTGGAGAGCTTCATCGGACATAGGAGTGAATACCATTGCTTCATACTCATAACTCACTTCTGTAGTCAAGTCTTTCCTACATTCTATTGAATCATGGGAAGAATATTTCTCCTCTTCAAGGGGTTGACAACCTTCTTCATAAATCTCTCCTTCTACATTAGAGGGTTCTTGGTATTGGGTATGGTACACATCCCTGAGATCTTCCACAATCTCAGTGGTGAATCCCTCATCCTCTAGGGCCATTGCGAGATTTTGAAGGGCATATTCATATGTGTGGCATTGTGGTTTCACAGACTCAATAAACCTACTAATGAGGTCTACGAAAGATGATATACCCTTATCTTCGCAACAACCCTTAATCCTATCTTTCAAAAAGGAGGGTAGGGAAAGTATGAACAATTTTACCAGAACATCCTCCGCTTCAAATTCTATCTCTCTTATATACTTCAAGAATTCTACAATGTGAGTAATTAGGAGGCCTCTGAATCTTGAAGAGTTGTTTAACTATTTAATATCAAAATAATGCATCTATCCTTGAAAACTTTTGAAATCAATAGTTAGATACACTTTTTCCCAGAGCGACATGATCCCATATCTTGGAAATATCACAAAGTTGAGAGTAAGATGACACCTTGGAAAAGGTCAGTGGAGTCACCAGATATCCTCTTAAGGATTATCAAAGGGAGTGAGGGAATCACCCTCAGCAGAGTCACCAAGTAAGCTTCGTAAGAGGAAGGCTTTGAGGGAAAGGGTTACCGAAAAAGTGTCATTGAGGAATATTGACTCAGTGTTCCCCGACAACGATGCCAAAATTGTTATCGCACAGTTTGTACTTACCCAAAGCGTAAAGGCAAGTAGGTTGAGATTGGCGTAACACGAGGGTAATCCTGTCACTGTCACCCCAATAAGATACCCTTTTCTATTTAAGAGGAAAAACCTTCTCCAAGGGAGACGTCCCTAGACCTAGTGGGTTGATGAAGGGAAAGAAATGATAAGTAAACTACCCCTCTCTCTAGGTCACTCAAGTCAAGTTTAAGTCTTGAAGGATGGAGAAAAATAAATATAAAGTGTACCTTCCCCTTACCAATACAACAACAAGTGTTAAAGGCAAGAACAAATGATATTAATGATGCTTAAACAAGACAATAAACTTGTGAATATATGTTGGTTGTCTATGTATTTTTAAATTTAATTTTTTTTATATTATATATGTAACGTCCCCCCATCCCCCATTTCCATAAAATTTGAGGGTTCTTCCACATGTCCCCCTTGTGCATCTCCCCGCTCTTGGAAAATTGGTGGAACATTGCAAAAATATGACACGAAGAAGTGAGGTGAATCCATGAACAAGAGAACAAGAGATATGGTGCCCTTAAGAAAATGAATCAATCATTAATGAATCCAAGATGATATTACCAAAGAATCATCAGGTGTGTATTTATACACAACTTATGAGGTGGGGTGCCATTCCCCATAAGGGGGTTGTGGGCCTACATAAATGCCTAGTTTGGTCTTAGCCACCTAGAATATTATAAAATAGTGTTGACTAGGTTGGCTATTAAACCATAATGTAGTAATACAATAATGAGGGTTCTTAACCATAATGTCAATTAACCAAAAGTGAATATTACCATCATTTCAACAACTTGATGGGTTTGTCCTGGAGCAGGGTTGATCCACTGAAAACTATCAAACCCCCCAAACCTACCAAGTTTTAATAAGGCCCACCTAGTCTTAGTAGGAACCACTAAGTCAACATAAACTGTTGAATCATATCATTTCAGAACTAATTCTCAGAGTCTTGAGTCTTGATTCTCGACATTGGACAATTTAATTTTTGAGAATATTTGTTCATTTTGGTTCTTGGATCATAATTTCATACCATGGTCCATTATGATTTTGAATATTGATGGATGAATGATGATTGATCATGATCGTTTGAACTTGGTTATCTTTGGATATGTTAATTTTGCATTATATTATGTGTATTTGCATTATATGCAGTGCAATATATCATGTATAACTATAATCTAAAAACATATTTGTCTCAAAAATATATTTTTGTGTATTTTTCATGGCGTCGAATCATTGTCGATTTGACTCACGAGTTTTTGCGTGAGTCCCCAGTCAAGTTTCACTCTTCAACCAATTTGAGTATTGTGCCAAGTTGAGTTTAGAGACTTGGTATGTACTATAGATTACATTAGCTTGGATCCAACTAAAATACGTGACATGAGCCAACATTAAGTCTTTCAAGGAACATATTCCACCAAGGACTATTCATGGTAGTTTGATGCAAGGAAGAACATGGTATTATGTTGTTTAATCCTAATGGGGCTTGGGAATTGTGGTTTAAATAATTTCAATTGGTACATTCATGTTATGATTTGTCCCCATTGTTTAAAGCTTGGAGGTGGACTAGTATGTGATTTGGAACATGCCTTTGTATAAATTGCAACCAACGCAGTCTACCAATACCATGGAGATAAGTGAAGAATTATGTTTGAGCCTTGAGTCTCACCAACTTAAATAAATATTAATTCTCAAAATATTTGACTTTGGCATTAAACTATTATATAGTTTTTTCGCTGATGTTTCTCCAGAACGTTTCTTATTATTTTGTAAAGGAAGGAAAACAATCTGCAGTTGTGAAAACATTGAGTGTAGCTCATGTGTCTACATTGAAATATATACAAGCTTTGCACCTTGAATCTATTATTGGTATTAGTTCCTATGGATGTACTCTTCGATGTTAAGTAATCTAACTCGCAGACTATTACTGACATGCCATTCACTTAGTGAGTAGTGCATGCATAGGCATGGAGACATGAATTAGAATTGGAGTGGCGGATAAATGTTACAACAATTTCTACAGTTTGGAAAACACAATAATTGACATATTTTTTTTTTGAAGAAGAAACTTGAATACTTGTTATGGTTTTCTAGGCCACCATACAAATTGTTGAAGAAATAGTCATTGGAGCTAATTGGTTGTAACACTTTAATTGTTCTTCCTAATAGAGAGCTACCAATTGGGTTATTAATAATTGTTTCATTAGCTCATATTGATAGATAAATGATTTCTATAATTAATAGTTACAGGGGACTTGTTTCAGGATTTGACTGCATCTGTAAACTGCGATGCATGAGTACTGGGATCAACTTCTACTTCGGGTACCAGGAGTACTGGACCAAAGAAGGGGTGTTGGACATGTGGGGAGCCACACTACCAGCGCGACTGCCCAGTGGAGAGGAATAGAGCGTCTGTATCAGCCGGACCCACAACCGTGAGAGATTTGGGCAATGCCCATCGGATTCATGCAGTGGTGAATAACCGCCAGGCAACACACCAATTGACTGTGCTCGAGACATCAGGTACCGTCGCTGACCAGACCCTTAGTATTTTGATAGATACCGGTGCTACCAAGAGTTTCATTTCAGGTGCAGTGCTAAAAAGAATTAAGGTAAAGGCAGTCGAACATGATGAGTTTATCTTTGTAGAGATGGCTTCAGGAGCCAAAAAGAAGGTTGGAGGGAAGGTTACAGGTTGTACCCTTAACCTGGGAGAGTTTGTCACTAGGGCCAACCTGTATGTCATGATCTTAGGATCTTATGACGTCGTGATCAATATGGACTGGTTGGAATCGCATGAGGCAATACTCAACTATAAGACGAAGCAGTTGAGCTTGGTTGATGATGAGGGATAGAGATGCGTGATTGTAGGTCAGAACCAAGGAGTTTCCCTGAGGTTTATCTTTTCCTTGCAGCTACGGAAGAGCATGCGCAAGGGGTGTAAGATTTATGTGATCCTTGCGTTAAATGAAAAGGGAGTAGCGAAAGGTATAGAACACCTTCTGGTCGTGAGAGAGTTTGAAACGTCTTTTCGGAGGAGTTACCTTGGATGCCACCAGAGAGGGAATTGGAATTTACCATAGACCTAAAACCGAGGATTGAACCAATAGCAAGAACGCCTTATCGTATGTCGACCCTAGAGTTACAATCGTTGAGAATGCAACTAAAGGAGTTGTTGGACCTGGGACTTATACATCCAAGTGTGTCACCGTGGTGTGTGCCTGTTATTTTCATATGAAAGAAGGATGGGTCGTGGAGACTCAGAATTAACTACCATCAATTGAACAAGGCAATGATCAAGAATCAGTATCCGTTGCCGAGGATTGATGATCTATTTGATCAGATGAAGGGGGAGGCAATGTTTTCAAAGATCGACTTGAGATCAGGGTATCACCAGTTACAGATCAAGGAGGATTTTTTTCCTAAGACCACCTTTAAGACAAGGTTTGGACATTACGAGTTTATTGTTTTACCGTTTGGATCGACGAACGCCCCATGGGTATTTATGAGTTTGATGAATGGGGTGTTCCGTGAGTACTTGGACAAGTTCATCCAAGTATTCATTTACGATATTTTGATTTACTCTCGGATGATGGAGGAGCATGACGAGCACTTGCGCTTGGTACTACAATGTCTGCGAGAGAACAAATTGTATGGAAAATTGTCTAAATGCTTGTTTTATCAATCAAAGATTCACTACTTAGGGCATATTATCTCCGGCGAAGGTATCGCCATGGATCCAACAAAGGTTGAGGCTATTATGGAATTGAATGCGCCGATGAATGTCCCAGAAGTGTGTAGCTTCATTGATTTAGTAGGATACTATCGATGGTTCGTCGAGGGATTTTCGAAGATAGCAAATCCAATCATGAAATTGTAGAAGAAGAACAAGAAGTTTGTTTAGACAGAGAAATGCGTGTAGGCATTTCGGAGGCTCAAGGAGCTGTTGACAACAACCCCGATAATAAAGGTCCTTGACTTGGACGCGAACTTCTTGGTATGCACTCACGCATCCAAGGAAGGCTTAGGTGGAGTCTTGATGCAAGACGGTCGAGTGATCACTTACATCTCGAGGAAATTGAGAAGGAATGAGGAGAATTATGCGATGCACGATTTGGAGTTGTTAGCCATTGTTTATGCCTTGAGAGTTTGGAGACACTACCTTATTGGACGAAACTTTGAACTAAAAATGGACCACTGTGGACTACAACACATCTTTATGCAAAGCGACCTGAACGCGCGACAATGACGTTGGTCGAAATTGCTTAGCGAGTATGATTTCGAGATTACTTACATAAAAGGAACAATGAATCGAGTGGAAAATGCTTTGAGTCGGAGACCACATATATTTTTGGTGTTGCCTCTTCAAACGAATCTACGTGAAAATATTCTAACCTTACAGTTTGATGATGACTGGTACAAAGAGGTCAAGGATTTTATAGGACAAAACACAATGATGGTACCAAGATTTGAAGGATTTACGTTGGACGATGATGGAATATTGATATTTAAAAATCGAATTTACGTACCGCCGAATGACGAGTTGAGGAGTTTGATCCTAAATGAAGCTCACAGAGCAGTGTACATGGCTCACCTAGGGGTCACGAAGATGAGGGCAGACCTTAAACCCTTAGTCTTCTGGAAAGGAAAGAAGGTAGACATAGTCAACTATGTGTCCATATGTCTATAATGTCAGCAGGTAAAGGTTGAACATAGACATCCAACAGGATTCCTACAGCCACATGCTATTCCAGAATCGAAATGGGAGGTTATTTCGATGGATTTCATTGTTGGATTGCCACTGATGATAAGGAGATACAACTCGATTTTTGTGGTAGTCGACACTCTAACAAAGAGTGCTCATTTTATTCCTGTGCGTACGATGTATTAAGCACTTGACATAGCTAGAGTTTTCATCAGTGATATTGTGAGGCTGCATGGCATGCCTAAGAGGATTATATTTGATCGAGGATCGGTGTTTACCGGACGATTTTGGACTAGTTTCCAAGAGGTATTGGGAACCCAACTTAACTTCAGTACTGCGTATCACCTAAAGAAAGACGGGGAGACTGAATGAACAAACCAAATCTTGGAAGACGTGTTGTGCATGTACGTGATGGACCAACATAAGTGTTGGGAAGAATTCTTGCCATTGGTATAATTCACATATAACAACAGTTACCAAAGCACCATTAAGATGGTGCCTTTCGAGTTTCTTTACAGGCGACCGTGTCAGACGCCTTTGAGTTGGGATCGACTTGAGGATAGGGTCTTGGTGGGACCAAAAGTGATCCAAGAAATGGAAGATCAAATGAAAACAATATGACAAAGGATCAAAGAAGCGCATGATTGACAAAAGAGTTATGCCAATGTGCACCGTGTCGACCGTAGTTACGAAGTTGGTGATTGAGTCTTCTTGCGGGTGAAACCACATAAGAGTTCGATCAAGTTTGGAAAGGGTGCTAAAATCTCTCCTAGGTTCATGGGACCTTTCGAGATTGTGGAGAGGAAGGGGCCCATGCCCTATCGACTAGCCTTGCCTGATTCTTTGAGGTGTATGCATGATGTTTTTCATGTATCTGTTTTGAGACATTATATTAGTGATCCTACACATGTTATTGACATGAGTTCCTTGCAGGTATCAGACGAGGGAGCGCTCACGGCTGAGCCAATACGCATCCCGGATCATTGCATTCGACAGCTATGACGTCGAACAATAGATCAGGTCAAGGTCCAGTGGGACAACTATAGTCCGCACTCGACGATCTGGGAGGACGCATATGATATGTGCCAACCGTTTCCATTTTTGTTTGATAGATAGACTTATGATACCGTGATACACATTATTTCGACACTTATATACTGTGAAACTTCGGGACAAAGTTTAAACCAAGAGGGGGTGTATGTAACATCTCGCTCTTGCGCGCATTGAGGGAACTTATTGTTTGAGGACACTTGCTTGCAAGTGATCCATATTATTATACTATTGGCCATTTTCTTATGATTATGAGGCATTATGGATATGTTATCTTGTGTGTTTACATAGACATGTGCTATTGATTGGGTTCTCATGAGTGTGAAGGACTTTGGACCTCGAGGATGCAGAGGCATTGATGAAACCCCTTGGACTCCGGATCGAGTCAGGGAGTGGACTATTGGGTTTTGATTATTGTTGATATGACATATGTACATCTGATTATATGTTATGATGATTGATTATTATTTCTTAGATGATCTGTTGATGATGCAGGATGACGATAACTTGCTGACTAGACTCACATGTGGAGTAAAGGGGTCATGCACGACAACCAGAGACTTTGAGGGAGAGGTGTGGACAACATCCCTTCCACAATCTACTGGCACTCCCGCCGTGGCTCAAACTATAGGTTAACGATTACCTAGTTCGAGAAGACCCACGATGTCATGAGAGCAGACTGCGACAGTCGCTCGTGATGATTGTAAGGGGCACGCAATAAGGTAGGGGCCTTATTCCTTAGAGTTCCTTAGTCTCCCACAAGATCACTTGGCGGAGTATTGACTGCAGGGGTTTTTGATGTCTACCAAGTCAGTCAAGAGGCGAGTGGCACCCTTGGAGCACGTAGTGCGTCCTGAAGGGCACGTCGCGCAAGGAAAGCAGAATGAGGCGAGTGGCACCCTTGGAGCACCTAGTGCATCCTGAAGGGAACATCGCGTTTTTAACTAGTAAGTGAATAAACCTATATGGCCTTAGAACGAATGATGTGTCAAGTAAGATTTATATTTTTTCCTTAATAAAAATGTCGCCTAGCCTAGGGAAATTAAAATACATGTCTTAGTGACACTTGTGGTCAAAAAACAAAAATACATAATAATCATAATTAAACATGTGTCGAGAAGGGGGTAAGAAATTCAATTAAGTTATTAAAATCAAATTATTTTGGGGAATTAAAATTTTAAAAAGGAAATGATTGTTTTTCTACATAGGCTAAATAAATTTGAGTAATTAAAAAGAAAAAGGGGTAAAAGGTGTTTTTTCTACACTTGCTAATTTGAGTTTTAGATAAAAAGGGAAAAGAGGGAAACTTAAAAGAAATAGGAAACTAAGGGAAAAAGGGGAAACATAAAGAAAAAGGGAAACGTAAGGAAAAAGCTGAATGACTAACTTAGTAAGGAATATTTCCTTTAATAACTTTCTAAATTGAACTCGACTAGGAATTTAGTAAAGGCGTAAGTCATTTAAAATGTGTAAGGGAATATGGGGACACCAAGGAGCATTTTTAGAAATGCTTTTTGGAGGGTGAGGGAAATAGGAATAATTAAATAAATAATGAATTTAATTTCTGGTGCAACTAGGGTGATGGATGACATGTGTATGGGTGATGTTTTTTTGAATTAAATTAATGAAAATAAATCAAATTGGATTTTGGGAAAGAAATCACTTAGAAACTCTATAAAATGGATGGAGGAGGAGGAGTATGGATCTCTTCTTGATGCGTAACGTTACGTTATAGAATTTTTGTCTTGACTGACTTATCTTGTGGGAGTTGGGATACCCAACTTCGGTAATGAGTGGTAGCTTGACCTTGCGAGGTGAGCTGGTTGCTAGTTGTTCTTTGGGTAGTGTGTGTGGCCCCTTTATGGCTCGGGGGGCTCAGGGGGAAGAAGACTACCCCTAGCGTTGGCTGGGAGGTACCAGTGAAGTCACATCGGTCGACAAGCGGGAGATGGACGGAGCGCATGCGAGAAATGACTCGGAGCTATCACCTTGGGCTACGATACACATGCTTTTATTTTGAATGGTATATTAATATTGTTCTTGAAATTTCATTACTGTACTTCTATTGTGTAAAAAAAAAGAGTGTTTTACTCAGCGTTTTCAATCGAGGACTTAAAGTCATCATAGCTTTACGCTCGCTGCATTGAATTGATTTCCTTGGCATCTGATTCCTGATTTCTATGACTGTTCTGTTTTGTTTTATTGATTATTATGAGATTGTGCTTTATCTTTCATACTCATCCCTAGATCATCAGTCCACGCCTAAGCAGTCGGCCAAGAGCCGAATCGACGGTCGTCATTTCGGTGTTAATAGACCTATAGATTCTAATGCCCTGCTTTTCTGTGCGTGGATGATGAGCGAAGGATAGTTTTGCCCAGATGTCTAACCATGTTGATTGTTCTTGGTTTAAAGATTGTCTTGCACCTTCTTGCGTTTGAATACCTTTGTGTATTGTTCATCCTTTCTCTCTGCGATTTTCATGATAGTTCTCAGCTATTTAGTGGAAAACTCTCAGCGTTTGTCCACTTGAATGACACTGTTTCTTTTAAACTATTGTGACTGTGATTAAATTCATTTATTTGATAGCTTCCCATTGCATGGCACCGTTTTTCCTTACCTATTATTGACTGTGAAATGGGTATAGCCATTTACATTTGAACGCGAGTTATATAGCCATTCAAATTCACAACCACCCATTTTACATAATGACTGCGAATTTATTTAGCCTCTTACAGGTTGATTGTGAATGTTATAAACAATTCGAATATGAAATTATGTATTGACTACATTTTTATGGAAATGAAGGTTTGCGTTTTAATGTCTGCGTTTTTAGTTTTTTCAAACTGTGCAGAGAATGATAGTGATATTTTGCGTTGATTCTGGTATCTCTGCGTTTCAATACACTAACCCACAAAATTTTCCCCTCTGCATTTTATTATGTTTGATGGCGGTTTTACCATGCGTTTTCAATTGGCCAAACACAACTTACTCCACACCCATTCATTTTCCTGGCAACGTTTAGACTTCCCCAACCACACACGATCCTGCCAGTGATTTATCAAAGCTAATTTACATTGAGTTATCATTTGACCACACTTACACAAAATATAGACTGTGATGTCATTGATATAGTGACTGTGCTTTCATTAAAATGGGACTGCAATTTACATCGCAGTTGCAACTTACACATGCCCGCTTTCCGTATGAAGGGATATGTCTGTGTGTTTAATTATATATTCACATTTATGTTTAATTGAATCCTAGCCCCTTTTCTTTGGCTATCCCAGTGAATATTTCAATGATATCGGAGTGAAACTGTGTTGGACACACCTACCACACTTAGAGGGGGGGTGAATGAGTGTGGGACTCTTTTTCCCAAAACTTCCCTCTTGC
>SNQJ01S0013937.1:20599-42668 GCA_010110895.2 Picea sitchensis
CCATGGGAGTGTATATGATGCATAATTTGCTTCCAATGTGATTGAAGGTCTTTGCAAATGAGGGACAAGTAAATATGAGGTCCTCCAAGATTGCATATGGATACTTTTCTATAGAGTAGTGGTTCATAATGACCACTGACAAGATTGGCATCATGGAACAAGATGCAATATGGATCCTTAGATGCATTTTTGTTGAATAGTAGATATTGTTTTTTTCTTGTCAATGACCATATTTCAATTGATATATTTAGCCACTTAGACAACCACCATATACAAAATGTATCTCCCCAAAGTCCCCTCTCATGTGCAGGCAGACTTGCAGATGCAGACAACCACATCTTTGAAAAATGTGTAGTGACATCATGTATTCCATGCAATTGGCAAAGAAAATCAGATGCCAATTCGTATTGATACGACTCCAATGCCTCAACGTCGCCATTTTCTAAACAGGTCAAGAAATGATCTATCAATCCATTGCGCATGTCGGTCGAGGAATAACGGAAATGCAATAGAACTTGAAATGCATCGAAGAGGCAATCTCCCACGGTATACGAGAATGCATCTAATATAAAAATCCCACTATTATGCAATACCTGGTCAATGTTGTCATGTACAATGGAGTCTGTATCTATTTCATAGCACTCAACATCTATTACTTGCTTCATCTTTTAAGTTGTGATTTTCAAGATGTTTCTTAACTATATTCATATAATATGCAAATAGGGAAAAAAAGAAAAATGCAAACTATAAGTCTGGAACTGTATACCAATTCCACTATGTATCCTTCAACCTTCTTCCTATCAAATTCAATGCCTTGTGGTCACTATAGCATATGAAAAACAAACAAAGGTATAGTGAATAGTGAACCAAACATAAGAGACAACATAAATGAAATAACACTATAAATTTGCTCAGCACAAAGACGGAGTATTCAAGGCATATCATTTTTGAACCTATTCCATGTGTGCATCCTATAAGCGTTTTAGTGGTGAAATATTCTTTGCAAGACACAAAGGACGGCATAAAACCAACAGCTAAACGTGGTTTTTGATCCAGAAAATAAAAGCATGCCCTGTCACAACTTGGAAAGAAAGGATGGCAAGGTCCCGGTAGATGCTTGCTCCACAATGACAACTCTAAATTCATTTTGTAAACCCCTTTGCATTGCTATTTTCGAAAGAGCTATGGTACGATGTCCAGGACATGGAAGTGGGCATATGTGATTGGAAGGGAACAACTTGAAAAAAATGCACCAAACGTATCGTTTTCGGGAACAGAAAATATGAGGAGAACATTTGATTTCCTTTTTTATATGTCATTATGGCTGCAAGAAATGTGGGTTTTGTGTCCAACATTGACATTTGAAGGGGAACAAGACGTTTTGGAAGGGAACAGACTGGGGAAAATGCACCAAATGTATGGTTTTCAGGACCAGAAAATATGAGGAGAAAATTTGATTTCCTTTTTTATATGTCACTATGGCTACGACAGAGGTGGGCTATGTGTCGAACATTGACGTTCAAGAACAAGGAAAAGATAGCAGCACACTATTTTTTCTCTGCTCATAGTAGTCACACACAAAGATGTTCTGCAAGAGGATTTTGACTCAGGCATTCCTAGTATTGAAAGTTCTTGCTTGCAAGTTGCAAATACCAAACAGCAAATAAGGAATAGGAATGAAACCATGGCACCGAAACTTACCCATGAACGAGGAACGACAGAAGCATAGTTCCAATCGTGGAGGCAGAACCCCAACCATGCAAACTACAACAACGGGTCCAATTGCAGGTGCGGGACCCCAACCTTGCAAAGTTGAAGAAAACAAGAGCAAGCAGCAAACAACAAACCATTGAACAAGCACCAAGAGGTCGAACTGCAGCTGCAGGACCTCAAATTTGCAAAGTTGAATCAAACAACAATAAGCAGCATACAACGAACCAATGAGCAAGCATCAACCAATGAACCAGTAATGCCAATGAAGAACAATATTGCCCAAAATCACTGCAGACAAGACTGTATCCAAAAATCAGAGGAAACTGTATTTTAACACGCCTGTTGAGTAAACATTTAAGGCTATGAGGCATGTTAGGTAAACACCTAAGGTTGTCAAAATCGTCGAAGGGCCTCGTGTTGTGCAAACATTTAGGAAAGAATGCAGTGTGGCGGGCCTGTTTACGTACGTAATAATGAAAATGCATCTCTAAGTATGTAATAATAATAATAATAAAATAATAATAATAACATTAACAATAGTTCAAACAATGGAGACTATGCAAAAAAAAATTAGTCAAAGGAAAAAGTAATATGAAGTCAACTAACAAAAAGCTGACTCTCCATGCTCAAAACTTTGGATATCTAAACATTTCAATATGAATAGTACAAATTCAAAAAGACCGTAGATGATCAAAAATTTTGGATATGCCAACATATAAAACATTGGGAATAGGGAAGCTCGCAATAAGACCTCAAATCTATTATCCAATGAGATCATGACATATAAGGTTTTTTTTATTATATAAAAAATAATGTTTTTAGTTTTCTAGTTCGAACAATAAAGATTATGCAAAAATTTGTAGTCAAACGACAAACTAATATGAAGTCAACGAATTATCGATCGCTATAGTCCCTCTACACCTTCGGTAGGGACTAATTAGTATGTGTGTGACATTGCATCTCAATTCTAAAAGAAGGTAATATCATAATCTAACAATTAACAACATACAATGAGAGGCTTATTGTTGAATGTGTATTGATTTATCAGGTAACACGTTTTTATTTTTTTAAATAAGCTTCAATTGTTTCCCCACTTGTTGGTCTCCTTTTTGGCACATCAATTGGTAACAATGTTTGTTATATCTCAAAAATTGGGTAATTACATGCAGGAACTCGCTACCTTTGGAGGCATTTTTGTTGAAAAACTATTTTAACAACGATTCTAATTAAAATTTTAACCTTCACATATAACTTTTTGTTAATAAACTTTTGTATTGAATTTTTTGTTTTTTAACTTTTTTTTACTCTTTAATACTATCTTTGAAAAAAATTGAAAAACCATTTAAAATTTAAATCTAAAAGCATTTTGAACAAGATAAATGATTTTTTTTTTCCAAATCAAGACAATATTTTATTTTACTTGTTAAACATCACCATTTTGAAAAAGAATATAACAATATAATGCAATTGTGAATCACAATCCATCACCACAAACTCTAAAATAGGGATAATGATCCATCACCACAAACTCTATTATATGGATAATGATTTTAAATTGATGAAAAATTAAAAAGAAAATGGTTTTCTCATTTGATTTGCTGAGATAAATAGACTTTAAATAATAATATAGCAATACAATAATTTAATTTAAAAACGTAAAAAAGAATTTTAAAAAACTATAGAATTAAATAAGTAATTTTTATTCTCTACAATTAATAATATAAATTGAAAATATATGAATTAATATTCTTTGTTGCTTAAGGAAAAAGCATGCATATGGTCAGCTAATTGGACTTCAATTTTAGAGGTTGTTAGGTCAAAAATCATAGAAGATTTAGCTCACCCTTATGCCATTGAAAAGATTCAAGTCGTCATGTTGCCTTGAGTTTATAAATGCTTTGATAGCCTCACAGAACAGGGATTTAAAGGAAGGAGGGAAGGTGTGACTTCTGCACTCAACCCCGGTATGTTCAACATCTTTGTTGCATTTGGCATAGGGATGACATTGCATGGTATCTGCAGACATGTGAGAATTATGTAACAAATATCGGTAAAAAATAAATAATGGTGCTAGGATAAAGTGGGTAATAAAAGTATTCTAAATCTTTTTCTAGATTAAAATTTGTTTGTAGAATGTTTTCATTTATAATTCTGTTTTTAAACTTTTATCAAAATTATACTTAAAGATTGCAATTTAGAATTATTTTCTATAGGTTAAATTTTATAAGGATTGATAACCACAAGTGATGGACGTTTCAGATATTTGTGCACACTTATAAGTGGGTTCCATCGATTAAGGTTGGAATTCAATTTTAATAGTATAGTTAACATTATTTAACAAATTGTATGTTATAAATATTAATTGTATTTCATCAACGAAATCCCCATTTTCATGTCAAATTTCAGCACTGCAATTAAGGCCACGTGACTTTATCAAGTTTGTTAAATCTACAATAACAGTAGAGATGCGAGCTTATGTAATTTGTTTTGTAATTATCTAAGTGGGCACATGGCAATTATGAAAAAACGGAGTGAGTTAATTTTGTTGTTAATGAATTTTTAAAAATTATTTAAAATTTTTAGATATGGACAAAGTTTATTATGTATGATAACATAATTCTCTTAAAATTTTGTGCAATTCTAAATCTAATATATCTCTTTATGTTGGGATGAATTTTAGCGTTTGTCCAATTTTAAATATAGAATAGACTATCCAAAATAAATCTAATCAAAATTTTAAATATATAAAAACTTTTGATAACTCTCGCACTTAAAAATTTGCTAAGAAGTTTGCGACTGGAGGTTCCTCAATACCACATGCTGCATGTCGGTGCCCTCTATCTATCTCTGACTTCCACCTACCGAGAACATCAAGTAGAAAAAACTAAAACTTACGAATGAAAATGTGGTTAAATATAGAACCCTTCGAGGTTGGAAATGATGGTAGTTTGTAAAGTCACATAAGCTTGTAGGAGGGAATTTATGAAAACTTAGCATGCTTGATTCTTATTCGTCTACTATGTTCATCATGGAAAACTTTGTTTGTAGGATTGAAGATGCAATCACTTATAAGTTAGCACGAGGGAATTTTTGAAAACTTTGAATGGAAAACTTTGTTTGTAGGATTGAAGATGCAATGACTTATAAGCTACCACGAGGGAATTTTTGAAAACTTAGAATATTTGCTTCTTATTTTTCTACTTTGTTTACCACGTAAAACTCAACTTTGATTGAAGATAAATTCATTTTTATGATAAAAAGTAAATAGAGACAAATATTTGATTGAATGACTAAATGAATGACTTACAATTGTACAGTTGCTTTGATTGAATGATTGATTGAATGACTTACAGTTGTACAGTTACATAACACCACTATGGTTCCAGCGATAGGTGTCTTGTCATTTTCTCTAGTATGGCTTTGTTGCTTTGCTCTCCAACTGAGTAATTTGAATCTGAAAATTTAGTTTGGACACCAAGGCATGAGGCCCTATTCTGATGCGGTGTTGGATGTTGTCAAGCGGTGTTGGGTTGTTGTCAAGGAGTTGGGTTGTGGCTGCATAGTTATTTAAAGACTTCATAGACTTGTTTTGATGAAGCTCAATATTTTATAAGAAAATTGGTGATTTATCACAATAGACTAAAGCCCTGACATAGGTGGTGCTCCACATTAGCCACTGCAACATTTGACAAAATGATCATTTGCAATGAGTCGGTATATTTAAAGACTTGAGATAAAGGTAATTCAATGACTCCGAACAAAACTTAGGTTAAATTACATTATGTGAGAACTCGGTGGCAATAAGAGTCTGAATTTGTTAACCAATAGTATCGTTATAAAAGAAAATTTAAATACTATAAAAATAATTAATTTGTCTGTCCTATGTACAACATTAGACAGTTGGAAAATATTTTTAGTCAGACATTAACTAATTGATGGTAAACCGTAAATTGATTGCTAGAGTCCTGGCCTTCGGCAAGAATTAATAATACATTCAACTGACATTAATACCATATCTTCATTTCATCTCAAATTACTAGAGTGAATAAAGCTAAAGTGTGTCCAAATCATTTCAAATGAAATGGCCCTAATATTTGGAACCCAATGTTGAAATATTTATCGAACTAGCTACAAGTAAATTCTAAAGAATAAAATATAACATACAAATTATAAAGGGAATCCATCAATATCGTTGTGATTGCAATCTTGTTATTGATAACTATCTAGTTGTACAAATTTCTAAGAAAATGTAAGTGTTTTTACAACCATATTATTAATGTTGCAAGTTATAAGATAAGGCATACTATAACTATTATCTAAAATAATTTTGAAAATTCAAATCTCATTGAATTTTCGCAAAACAAAAAATCTAATATCAAATAAATTCTATAACTTTTTCAAAAAATTGAATTTTTTTGGGTTGTCTCGATCTATTGTTTTTCTCCCATCAGTTTCTTTCCTTTATGTTGGGCCATCTCTGCCCTTTTCTTCTCTTGCCTCCTCTTAGTTCTTGTCTCCAATTGCTTTAATTTGTCATTTGGTGTGGGTCAAAGTTCGGTTGGCCACTTTGCGATGACCTATTGAATGTCTTCCTCGGTGATGCAGAAAGGGAGGATTCGGATCTGCGAAGGGGGTGATGTAAACATTATGAAATGTATAGGTAAAGTGGAGATAGTCCTCATACATGTCCATGATGTTGCACAGTATGTGGAGTGCTTGCATAGTCGCTTGGATTAGTGATGTGTGTTAACCCCCTCCCACCTAGGGGTAACTAGAGGAGATCATGTATCATGGCCCACAATGAAGACAGTGATCCCGATGATGATGATCAACATGTCCACTTAGAGAAACCCAACAGCCCCTTTATATGCCTTTTCTTATTCAGCATGGCTCATTACACTCAATCAGCAAGGCTCATTGGGAGTTGGTGTTCTAGAACATTATGAGGTACATTAGTCTTTGTTTCATAGAAAATGCCATATTTAATATATTGGGAATTTGAGTAATGATCATAGGTTGAAGTTGGATAATGAATCATAAGCTCGGAAGTTATGTTTTTTGTCGTGTTTCACCTTGGTGGTCATCCTGGGCATCTTAGTCTCGTGTTATCACTCCTAGGGAAAAGAGGTACTATTAATGGTTCCTTGAATGAGGTAGTGTACCATATTCGATCATACTTACCACTTTTCCATCCTTGATCCTTCCATTCTCCCACATTTTGGATAATCTGGTTACATGTACACCAAAAAGGCATGTACCTCACTCTCTTATGAGAAGAAGGGGCTAAAGGCCCAAAGGTAGATTATAGATGGCTAATAATAAAGAAAGAAATGGGATAATGAGGATATTTAAAATCCATAGTCCATAATTGATCTCCACCACCTCATTAATGGTGATCTTCCCTAGTCCTAACAATTCATCTATCAAAGAGGATTTGAATATATCTCGAATAAAAAACAAAGAAAGTGTTGTGCTTGAAACCCTTTTAAGGAGACTTGCAAATCAAATAAAATAAAGAAAAAGAAAAATAAGGGCTTTGGAATGCAAAAAGCGTCGAGGAAATGGTAACTCAATCGCCAAGCGCACCCTCTACAAAGGCACTCATGGAGGTGAGCCCATACATTGTCTTGCATGTTATTGACCCTGGTCCCCATCCCAAGAAGCAAACCCCATGACCACCTCACATTCATTACATATATTTGATTGGTTCTTCCAGGAAATGTCTCTCTACTTAGGTTCTTCCAAGAAATGTCTCTCTACTAGCACACCTAATAGGTTCGTTTGATGGTCCTGCCATAACTAAACTTACCAAATTGCATAAAGTCGTGAGCTTGTGTAAATTTTGATGAGGATACCCAATTCGAGTTGTTCATTTGGATTTTATGTTAATAGATGGCTTACTTTACGTGATTCTAAGGACTATTTCCCCTTGTGATTGTTGGTTTCACTTTATTCCATGGTTTTGACTGGATTGGGTGCACCTAACATGGTTTTAGAGGACATCCTTGTGATTTCACGACGTTGTGAAATTTAAGAAGGATGTCGCACATATGATGCAGATCATTAAACCACTTGATGACTTGGCCCTCTCTTACACAGGCTCTCACAACTCTTGGACCTTGGACGATGGACAAATGAGATTTTACTTTGCATATATAGTCATGTTGGCATACAAATGGGAAAGAAGCCCACACCTTGGGAATTGTAACCCAAAGGTTATTTGACATTGGATGGAGGACGTTGCACTAGAACAGGATTAGACATCGTACAAAGATGAGATGCACCTTCATTCCACCTTGGATGTTGAGCATATGGATGATGGTGTCATGGATTGGGGCACCACTTTGATGAGTTAGGATTTTGATGATGAGACAGGACCTTTGACGAGGAGAGGTCATTTTCCAACATACTTGACACCTTGATGATGAGACGTGGCTTTTGGAGGCCTCTTACATGTTCTTGGAGGATGATGTCACCCACACATGTGGCTTTGGAGGGATGATTGTAGTGTTTTAGCATGATTTGTCATTGTTAGAGGCTAATTGAGGGGTTGACCCCTCTTGTATCATAGATTATTGTTGTTTTAGAACATTATGTGGACATGTGCGCTAGAATTGCCTCATATAAAGAGGCTAGCACTCATTTTCAATCAAACACAACTCACTCTTTTGTGAGATCACTACTACTTGTTCTCTCTTATCTCTGTTTATCCCTATTCTACTTGTGCACACCTTTGGAGCATGATATTGTGGATGTCTTCTCTTGTTTTGGATGGATGAATGTTGAGCTAGGGTTTCTCTTGCATAGCTACTTGGATGAGTAAGTCTTCTTCTTCAAGTTTAAGTGTTATTGCATGGCATACTGTTGTAAATGATAATTGTTATTGCATGTTACCTTGTTCTTGTTGAAACCCTAGGAGGGATCATAATTCTTTGTGCCCCTTCCTATTTTCATCTCTCTTAAATTGGTTGAAGCATTTAAAGAACCAGTTCTAGGGATCACGAATATTTGTCCCCCTAGGGTTAGTCTTTAGATAATTCAAGATTCTAAGGTTCATAATCCTTTGCACCTTGGTGTTTTTATTTGGTTCACTTGGATCAAGAACTAGGCATTTTGGAAGAAGGAAAATGACACCTAAGGTCCATAAGTCTTTGCACCTTAGGGTTTGTTTTCTTGCAAGGTTTTATCCTAGGTTTGTAAGTCTTTTCACCTATGGTTTCAAATCTTCATTATTCTTGGACACCTAGGTCCAAATTTAAGGTGTGACTTGACTCCATTTGCCCAAAGAGATAAAGCGGCACTAGTATTGACCTCACAAAGTGGACTTAAGACACAACCCTTTCAATTCTCTTTTAAAGTAACTTAGTAGTTGGATACCCGACTACTCTCTAACCATAAATCCAATCCAAAATTTGGAAAACTTGGTAATTTATTTCATGTTATTATAAATTTTTGCTACAACCATTGGGGCTTGATTGGATCGTTGATAACTTACTTAATATTTTCGTTTAAGAAGGTTGAATTCGTTGTGCAACACTATGATCTTAATCCACTTGTTAAGAGCTACATTTCAATATTTTTTTGGCAATTTTTTAGGGTTGTTTTCATGTTGTTGTTAGAAATGCTCATTGTTGGTATAAATTGTTAGATATTGCAGAAAATTATCGTTTTGGACCTCTTTCATTGATATCTAGTGTATGTGATCATTGTTTACATGTATAAACTTGATAATTGTTGAAATATCCCTAATATCTTCAATCAATCAATTATCTTGTTTTGTTACATCCATCCCCTTGAACCTTTCCTATCACCACAAGTGACCAAGATAGGGAGCCATAGACTTGTTTTCAATTTGGTATAGGATCACTTGAGGTCACAAGGAAAGCCTCCCTTGTGTTGGATCTTCATCCATCACTAAAATGACGGAAATACTTATCTAGGTGATAGTGACAAATATTTCCAATTGTTACACAAGTTTGGTGTTTTGTGGAAGGTTTTGCACAAGTACAAATCCCATGATAACATTTTTGGTGTTGTTTTCGGGGAGAATTGAGTCATTATTCCTATGACACTTTCTCGGTGAGCTTACCCCAAAGCCATATTCTACAAGCTTACCTAGCGACTCCATTGAGGGTAGAACCCATTTATCTTTATACACATTTTGATGAACCTTATTTAGCAAGATCATCTAGCGACTCCACTGATATGTTTTGAGGTTCCATCCTATTCTCAATTTTTTTTGTAAGATTGCATATTCTCAAGTGATGGAATCATGGCACCCTGGCATTTTCATAGAACATATTCTTCTATTGGTTTTGAAAACATTCTTGGATATCCAAATAAATTTAATATAAAATGGTCGGAGAATTAGACAAAATACGAGGGTGATCGATCTTTGGTCGTTATTCATGTTATTGAAATACATGTGGGAAGTAGAGGTGATACATGAAGATATACAAATAAAATTATTTATAAGTTCCCTTCTAGTAAAATTTTGAGACCGGTTCAAGGATTGTTGCAAACCAAAGAGCATATATTTTCTCACAGATGTCATTAACAAATTTCTTGAGCATTGGAGTCCAAGGTTTCATACATATGAAGACACTCTTCAAGAGCTTACAATAGCCCTTAAAGAAGAAGGATTCTTCTCTAACCTTATTGTAGAAAACCTTAAGGAAGAACATCATGCTCAAGACCAAGGCCATGAAGAATACCTCGTTGAGGATACCAATCCACATGAAGATAAGATGTTGGTATTTTCTCCATCGATTGATGAAGATGAAGTCCATTCCTCTCACGAATACAAGATTATGGCAATTTATACTCCTCAAATTTTTTATTATGCATCATTTCATGACTTGGAAAGTGAGGAAGTATTGGAGGAACCCTTGGATGTGCTAAATTTTTCATATAAGAAGAACATGATGACTGTATTGGTGATTTTATATGTGTTAGAAGACGTAGATGGGATAAGAATTGCTTTCATTTTGATGGGGATCCCATTTATGATGTCAATGATGATTTTAGAATCAAGAATGCAAATTTGTTACCTTTGGAACATACATCTATGAGCATTGTTGATTCGAATTCTTAGCAATATAAGGATGATATGTTAATAGATTTATTTCAGCCATCTAGGAGTGATACAGTACAGTATTCTCATGATGACTTCCAGTTGTTCCCTAGAAGGTGTTATATGTACTCCTTTAAGCACTTAAATTTGTTCTCTTAGAAATATTTTCAACCACCTTTATGCTCAGGTGCTACTGAATATTCTTATGAAGTTACGATTTGTCTGGGACAAGTATTTTATGGAAAAGGCTCCCAGCCTTATTTTTTCTCATCTTACTATATCATTGGAGATACGACTAGAAATTATGTTTTTGATGCTAACTTATTTATGAAGCAAAGTTGTCTTCAACTTCTGGCTTATTGAAAGCACTTCCAGCCGCATATAGAAGATCAAAGTTGGGAGAATTTTTTTTTCTTGAGATCTAAATCCATGTCCCATTTTTCATCCACTTTATCCTTGGGTAATCATTAGGAATTCTTCATATTTCTTATGATTCCATCTCGATCCTCGAGGAGTGATGAAATCCAAGGTACTCATTCTCTGAATCCTTTGAGTCGGCATTATGAGCCTCCTTCTTATCATAACCCTATCCAAAGATGGGTAGAGCAAGCTTGTGAGAACACATCCCAAATTTATCCTTTTCATCTTTGTCTTCATGAGATTTATTCTCCATATGGTTATGTTGTGATGATTTTATCGACTCATGATTATTTTGTGCTTGATGTTTTATTTTTTGGTTCATAACTAATCACAAAGATAGAAATTTTGGTTTTGATGAAGTGCTAGGACGGATTCACTAGTTTTAATATTATACCTAGTTTTCGGTTGTTATGAAAAACTAGGGTAGAGTAGGTAGGATAGATATGTCATGTTGTGTGATTACTTTATTGCATTATTTTCCTTTTATTGATATGGTTCACCGCTTTATCATGCATTCATCTTAGCTTAGCATTTATATAAAAAAAATTGATATATTTATGAAAATGAAAAATAATTCCTATTCTCGCATGGTTTTATATTTTCGTAAACCAGAGTGGGTATCATCCTCCTGCCTTATAGTACTAATTTGTGCATGTTAGAATGTATCAATATTCTTTAGAGGGATGCAATTTGTAGGTCTTGGACTACCAGAGATGCTTAGGTTTCCATTCACTATATGGTGAGTACATGTCCCCATGTTGGAGCCAGATGTTACCCCCTCCCAACTAGGGGTAACTAGAGGAGATCATGTCTCATGGACCACAATGAAGACAATGATCCAAATGATGATGATGATCAACATTTCCACAGAGAACAACCTGGCATCCCCCTCAGATGTCTTTTCCTATTCATCATGGCTCATCACACTCAATCAACAAGGCTCATTGGGAGATGGTTTTCCGACACATTATGAGGTACATTAGTCCTTTTTTCATATAAAGTGTCATATTTAATACATTGGGAATTTGATTAATGATCATAGGTTGAAGTTGGATAATGAATCATAAGCATAAAAGTTATGATTTTTACCTTGTTTCACCTTGGTGGCCATCCTAGGCATCCTAGTCCCGTGTTGTCACTCTTGGGGAAAAGCGGTACTATTGGTGGTTCCTTAAATGAGGTAGCGTACCATTCCCGATCATACTTACCACTTTTCCATCCTTGATCATCATGTTCTCCCACATTTTTGCTAATGTTGTTACAAGTACACCAAAAAGGTATGTGCCTCACTCTTTTATGAGAAGAAGGGGCTAAAGGCCTAGAGGTAGATTACAGTTGGCCAATAATAAAGAAAGAAATGGGAAAATGAGGACATTTAAAATCCATGGTTCATAATTGAGCTCTAACCCCTCATTAATGGTGATCACACCTAGTTCTAATGTGAATAAACATATTCATCAATCAAAGAGGATTTGAATGTATCCTGAATAAAAAGCAAAGGAAGTTTTGTGCTTGGAACCTTTTCAAGGGGACTTGCAAATCAAATAAAGAAAAATTAAAATAAGTGGTTTGGAATACAAAAAGCATCGAGGAAAGGGTAACTCGATCATCAAGTGCACCCTCAACAAAGTCACTCATGGAGGTGAGCCCATACATTGTCTCACATGTTAATGACCCCATGCCTAGACGTAAACCCCACCACCACCTCACATTCATTACATATCTTTGATTAGTTCTTCTAGGAAATATCTCTCTACTTGGGTACTAGCACACCTAATTATATCTTTTGATGGTCCACCCATACCTAAACTTGCCAAATTGGATAAAGTCTTGACCTTGTGTGAATTTTGGAGGGGATACCCAATGAAAGTGGTTCATTTGGATTTTTTGTTAATAGATATCTTACTTTACATGATTCTAAGGAGTATTTCCCCTTGTGATTGATGGTTTCACTTCATTCCATGGTTTTGACTGACTTGGGTGCACCTGACATGGTTTTGGATGATATCCCTAAGATTTCACCTAGGGACTTGTGCAATTTATGCAGGACATAACACATGTGATGCAGAGCGTTGGGCTACTTGATGAATTGGCCCTCTCCGAAATAGGTTCTCACGCCTCTTGGACCTTGGACGATGGACAAATGAGATTTTACTTTGCATATATAGCCATGTTGGCACACAAATGGGAAAGGATCCCACACCATGAGTATTGTACCCCAAAGGTTATTAAGGATTGGATGGACGACGTTGCACTGGAACAGAATTGGACGATGTGCAGAGACAAGATGCACCTTAATTCCACCTTGGATGGTGACCTTCTCACCTTGGATGTTGAGCATATGGATGATGACATCATGGATTGGGGATTTCTTACTATTGGGGCACAACTTTGATGAGTTGGGGTTTTGATGATGAGACAGGACCTTTGAAAATGAGAGGTCATTTTCCACCATACTTGGCACCTTGGTGATGTGATGTGGCCTTTGAAAGCCTCTTGCACCTTCTTGGAGGATGATGTCACCCACATGTGTGGCTTTAGAGGGCTTATTGTGGTTTTTTTGCATGATTTTTCATTGTTAGAGGCTACTTGAGAGGTCCTCCCCACTTGTATCATGGATTATTTTCGTTTTAGATCATTATGTGGACATATGCGCTAGGATTGCCTCATATAAAGAGGTTAGCACTTGTTTTGAATTACACACAACTCGCTTTTATGTGATATCACTACTAATTGTTCTCTCTTATCTCTTTTTCACCCTAGTTTACTTGTGTGCACCTTTGGAGCATGATCTTGTGGATGTCTTCTCTTGTTTTGGATGGATGAATGTTTAGATAGGGTTTCTCTTGCATAACGACTTGGATGAGTACGTCTTCTTCTTCAAGTTTAAGTGTTATTGCATTGTATATTGTTGTAAATGCTAATTGGTATTGCATGTTACTTTGTTCTTGTTGAAACCCTAGGAGGGATCATAAGTCTTTGTCCCCCTCCCTATTTTCATCTCTCTTAAATTGGTTGAAGTGTTTAAAGAACTAGTTCTATGGATCACAAATATTTGTCCCCTTGAGGTTAGTCTTTAGCTAATTCAAGATTCTAAGTTCCATAGGTCTTTGCACCTTGGGGTTTTCATTTAGTTCACTTGGATCGAGAACTAGGCATTTTTTAAGATGGAAAACGACATGTAAGGTCCATAAGTCTTTGCACCTTAGGGTTTGTTTTCTTGCAAGCTTTGATCCTAGGTCCATAAGTCTTTTCACCTAGGGTTTAAAATATTCATTCTTATTGGACACCTAGATCCAAATTTAAGGTGTGACTTGACTCCATTTTCCCAAAGAGATAAAATCGCACTAGTATTGACCTCACAAAGTGAACTTAAGACACAACCCTTTCAATTCTCTCTTAAAGTAACTTAGTAGTTGGATACCCAACTACTCTCTCATCCTAAATCCAATACAACGCTTGGAAAACTTGGTAATTTATTTGTTTTTGTTCTAAATGTTTGCTACAGTTATTAGGGCTTGATTAGATTGGTGATAACTTACTTAATATTGTGGTTTATGAAGGCTAACTTTATTGTGCAACACTAGGATCTTAATCCACTTGTTAAGAGTTGCATTTCAAGATTTATTTGGCATTTTTTTAGGGTTGTTTTCTTGTTGTTGTTACAAATGTTTATTATTGATATAAATTGTTAGATATTGTAGAAAATTATTGCAACATCCCTCTTTCATCGATATCTAGTGTATGGGATCATTGTTTACATGCATAAAGTTGATAATTGTTGAAATCTCTCTCATATCTTCAATCAATCAATTGTCTTGCTTTGTTACAGCCATCCCCTTGAACCTAGCCTATCACCTCAAGTGACCAAGATAAGGAGTCATATATTTGTCTCGAACTTGCTATAGGATCCCTTGAGGTCACAAGGGAATCCTCCCTTGAGGCCACAAGGGAAGCCCCCCTTGTGTTGGATCTTCATCCATCACTAAAACGAGGGAAATACTTGTCTAGGTGAAAATGAAAAATATTTCCAATCGTTACAAAAGTTTGGTGTCTTGTGGAAGGATTTTCACAAGTACAAATCCTATGATAACATTGTGTACCATCACTAGAACATTGTGATAGTCTCAACCTAGATCTTATTCTCCTTGTTGTATTGCAGCTATAGGAACTTTGGCACTAGGAAGGATGGTGAGACCTTTGCATCGTACTTGTGGCCTAGTGGTGGATTCCATAGTATCATGACTAGCAGGAGTAATATCCAACTGTAATGAAACCCCTTTTTGAAGTCTTGCGCCTCTAGATAGCCCTGGATGAATCTGTTCAATAAGTATCTTTCCTAAGCCATCCTAACTCCTTCTACACATCACTCTGCAACGATGATTACCCCTAGTGGGAACTCTTCCGTGTTGAACTTGCACAACATTTTGTAGGCAAGTATTAGTGTAGCGAATCAAACTATGTCATCGTTAATCTATGAAATTACCACTCCTCTTGACCCTCTTTGTGTACCATAAATTGTGTGCACCTCCTTGTGTGTTGCATCCTTATCCATTATCACTTCAACTAGATCATTTCCATTGATAGGAAGGCCCGTCACTAGGCTCATTGTGTCAATGTCGACCTGATATGGCTTATTGAGCTAAAGGACCCTGCCATGCAATCGACTAGGTAAGAATCAGACGCATGCATTAATCGGCGAGCGATGCCAAAAATGTAGGAAATCAACCAATGATAGTATCTGTTATTTCTTGAGGAGTTTGGACCATTTCTTGGTGACCACTCTTTGTTTTTCTTCTATCCCTAGAATCACCTGTGTGGATGCGTCATAGTGCATTTCTAGGAATTGCACCGCATTCTGTATGTTGAAATATATGTATTTAAATTGGGGAACCCTTCCCATGAAAGGGCCTATGATACCTACAATGGTCTGTATTTCAGGGTCAAGCACATGTTGTTCATTGACTGCCTGGAATTTCTTCCATGCTTTGGGCTTGCTTGCAAAATCCATTATCCTTGTTGATTATTTAACACCTTTGATTTATTGTTCTTCCACCCTCTACCCGAGAGCTCTATTTATGTATTTCCATGGAAACCGTTGCTTGGAAGGGCTACATGCACTGAATGTCCAGTATTAACTCACTTAAAATTGCAGTGCCCCTGGCATTCTGGTCACTCTACATTTGGCTCTCTGCTCTACACTCTATTGGTTGTTCTACACCTCGTTCTCTCTTCTAACATAATGAATGGAAGTGGTTCCTTTGAACGTTAAATAGTTGGTTGGGTAAAGTTCTCCCCACGATATCTATTTATGTAGTTGTTTGGCTCAGTCCATGCTCATCATTAATTCTAGTTGGTGGTATACCTTTTTTCCATAACTGTTATGCACCGTGGATAATTATTTCCATAATTGATTCGAGTTACCCATGTTATCGTCACCTATCCCAATGTTAACGACCTACCTCTTTGTTTTTGTATCCATGTGCATTCTAGTGGCCACATGTCATGTCTAGTTGTTTTATCCTTTGGTTTGTACTTCATCATTCATACCTCAATCTCCTACAAATCTTCTAAATTTGTTCCAGGTAAGACCTATCTCTTCCCGCTTGAATGTCTGGACCTATCTAATCTTCCTAATTATTACGTTGGTTGTGTCTAATCTAATTAAGTCACATTCCAATTGTGTACAATGTTTGTCTACTGGGCACACTTGTCCCATGTAGGGTATGTCATCACAATGCGTCTGAGCTTGGTAGGTAGTGACGTTTCTTTAGTCAAATCATGTTTATTAGCCTCTACCATGGTTTTTCATCAAGTTTTATTGATTGTATCAAGCCAACCGGACTAGTGTACAAACCTTGGGATGATTCTAACTTCTAAATGTGCATCTTATCTAGTGGCTTTGAGTTTTCCAACAACATATAGTTAACGTAGGAAAATTTATGCATGGTGTCCTTGAGTGTCATATGAACCCATTGTGCACTAGGAATATCCTTGGCTATCCAACGCCTTTTACAGAAACAAATATGCTTCTAAGGGTATTCGATACCCTTTTACATGTTCATTAATTCAAAGTTGTTCGTCGATTGGAACCTTACTTTGATATACTTTGCTACATGCATCCATTACTGTAGATTTGCATGGTGCGTTGCCCACTAGTGCGTAGATGTTCCTTTGATTATTGCATCCATGGCATGAATCCTTTGGGTATTTCGTACAATCTCTTCTATTTGTGATAGGAATGTGTCTATAGAGCCTATACCATCAAACCTCGGTAGGCCGCACAATTCTGATCTGATCTAGCACATTGTTTTGGTGATTCGTGCACATCTCCTAGTTGATACATCATACATCTTATTTTGATATATTTCCATAACATCCTCTAAATCTATTTCATAGGAACAAAAACTTCTCCATCTCAGTTCACCATCATCTTTCAAGTTCACATAATATTCCTTCCATCCTATAATGTTGTTTATGTTCTCTATGATCGAACTTTGTACTTCCTCATTCATGGGCTCATTATATTTGTTTCCCTCACTTGGATCCAGTGGTGCAATAACACGCAAGGTTTTTGTCTCAAAGGACAATTGTCGTTGCTTTAGATTTGGTAAGAAATTATTAACAAATGCTTGGTCAATGCTAAGTAGATATTGATAGGGGTCTGAGTCATCCATGATCTCAATCACCTCAAAGTTTGCTTTGGTCTTTACCCCATCAATGTTCACTTCCACTTTATCTAGTCTGCCAATACAACAAATTTTGTATTGGTTGGCAAGCTTGAGTTGAATGTGAGACCACGCCAAATTTGGTATACCCATAAATTACCATGATTTCTTTGACAATATGTTCACGTTGGATCCCAGGTCCAACATTACACCATCCATATCATAACTTCCTAGCTTGACTATCATTTTAAATTCTCTCCCCGTGCGCTTCCTCTTGCTTATATGGTGCACATCTCGTTCTAGTAATAGGGAAGAAATAGTAGTGTCGATCTCCCCTTCCTCCATACATATTTTCAACATATGGATCAATTTATTTGCATCTATAAGGTCACCCAACATTTTAAGACGACGGTGCAAGTAGTCACTTACCTAGTTTTTTAATTTAGCCTTAGTGTAAGTGTTGCACAGTGTTTCCTCTTGTGTCGTCTGTCGTAACTCTTCATTCATGTGTTCCTCTTCTAGTGCCTTTTGTGTTGCATGTTGCACTTCCTCGTGCATGTGAGCCTCTTTCATTGCATATTCGTTGTGTGCTTCAATTCTTTGCATGTGCGAGCTTCTTCCAACAACCTCTATGTTGTGTGCTTCAATTCTTCGTGTGTGTTGTCCTCTTCCAAGGCCCTTTGTGCGTCACACGGAAGTTTCTTTTGTTTCATGGTGTCAAACTTAGGAGGTGCTTGCGATGCTTTTCTGATGTTTCCTTCTACATTCTAACTTGAACTTTCTCCTCATTCCATGTTGGATCCCATACAAATGCCTCCTCGGGTTACCACCTCTAGATCCGCTTCTTCTTTTGACTACTAATCTATGCATAAGTCCACAATCACCATGTTGCAGTGTCCCTTATTCTCTTGCCATTTTTCCAATATCTCTAGGAAATCTTCCATGACACAGTTTGCGTTGTGGAAATATCCATAGTGCATGCACAGCTTGGTACAGAATCACGACAAGTGGCCTATCTCGCCACATTTAAAACATGTACGTGGTCTTCCTTTTCCACCACTATATCCTATTCCCCTTTCATATCCTCCTCATTGGCCTCCTTGGTAGCCTTCTTTGTCAAATCCTCCATGGTATTCACCCTTATGTTCTTCTTGGACCTAGAACTCATCTGCAGTGTGCTCTTGCATTAGCTATAACGACCAACAATTTTTCACATTGTAGCCCAAGGATTTGCAAAATTCACAAAATGAAGTGTGCGTGGTCTTTTGATACTTCTATGGTGTTGGAAAATTGGGAGGTATATGACCCCATTGTCTATATATACCACACCACTTGGTTTGTGGTCATGTCAGAAATAGATTTGGTGACCCTGTCGTTGTGTAGCTTCCCAACACAAGACACTCATTTTTACGGTGACCTTCTTCACCACAGAGGGTAGGTAATACATTCTTGCACACCACCTTATCCTTTTCCATATCTTTCAGTTTCATGGTAAGTTTTTCAAGCTAATATTGTACCCATGCAATCCCTATCGTCGTCTCACCACCTTTTGGCATAGATTTTAAGCGCATTTCAATTTCCACGACCTCCACCTAGGTCGTTACCTTCTATTGGTTGGGAAGGAATTGAATGTGTGGTAGGAGTCTATCAATGCACCATTCTCTGTGATGGACATATTGGATCTAAAATGTCAATTTGTCCAACATAATCTTGAATCATTTGTCATAATCCTGCATGGTTTCTCCAACTTGCTGCTTAATTTCCTTGATCTTAGTTATACATTATGATTCTGACTTAGGCTTTTGAAATTCCCCAAGTAGATCTCTCTTTATCTCTGTAAGGGGCCTTGTTTGTCCCACCGGTGTAGTGGCCTTGTACTTCATGTACCATTTTAGATATTTGTCTCTAAATATGTCTTCTAGCTGTAAGATCTCGGATGTCTCATTTGTGACTATTTTCACATATCATATAGCTTCATAGGTCAACCAATGTTATTTTGCATCATCTCTTCTCATCCCATGAAATATGGGAAGATTAAGGGTTGAATCTTGGTTTTCCATACTCGATCTAGAACTGTGTCTTCTTGATTGACTATTACTTGTTGTTGCTAATAATGATGCTCTTTCTTGCAAAGTATCAATGACTTCGACTTATCCTTCACTTGTATCTTCTCCTTCACTATTTAGCCTTTTATGATACCAAAACCTATTCAATAGATCACCTCCTTCTTCACGATGCTACCCTCAAGAAGGGGCACTAAGAGACAGACTGACACTAATGCAAACCTGGACTCCAAACTAGTGCAGATTTGTGAGACCTTTTCTCACACCACGATTTTTAAGTGACATGACCAGACCAGATCCCTTTCCAGGAGACAGAGGATATCTCCCTAATATCGTCAGTGAAATACCTCTACCAATCAGTAATGCAACGGACAATCCAGGAAGCTTACTAGCTCCCCCTTAGGACACCCTACTATACTCAGCTTCCTTCATTCAGCCTCAAATGGTAGGAGAGATGGGTCCACTCTAGGATAGACCCATTTCCTTTCTTCTTCTTCTTTTAGATCCTCTTGTCCTTAGATCTTCACCTACGGTACACTTCATCATCATAGTGGGTCTTTGAACTTGGGGTCAAGGGTTATTCATGCCTCAGAGTTGATCTCACTCTCTAATACTCTACCTTATTGCACTTTACTTTATGCATCTTTCATTTTATAAGAGACCTTTTGGTACTCCCTATTTGAATTGAAACCATTGTACTTAGTAGTCCCTTTGACCTACTTTTGTGAACATTAGTTAGACATTAATAAAATTATCTATCTTATCTTATCTTCTTCTACTTCTCTCACCTATGCAATTTCTTTGGTTCTTTCTGCTTGATGAAAAATGCTCAAAGGGGGTGGTTCAAAGAGGGGGCTCCTCCATACTCTCTCATTTTCTTCGGTGAGGGATCCAAAAGAGATCCCTACCTCAAGTCACACAAGCCTGCTCATAATTTCCAAAACCTTTTCTCCTTGTTGGAGGGTTCCATCACTATCATCTGTTGCATCAGTGCTACTGCTTTGCACCCTATCTTCCTCTAACGTGACTACATTTTTCACTAGCCAATGGGATTTAACTTTGTTTTCCCACTACTTTTGGTATCCTTTTTTGATACCCCACTCTTAATTCCATGTCTCTTAAATGGCCTTTTTTCTTATGCGCTTCTCTCTGGCCCAAATATTTCTTCCACACACCCTTCTAGTCCAATTTTTCTTCTATTCATCTTGGATTTGACTACTCATTCGTCGCCCCTTTCTTTCTTGTCTTTGCTTCTCTGCTTGACTTGCCTCCTTAGCTTGACTCTTCTTGCATATCTCTCGGCTTTATTTCTCCTCTACTCTTCTAGATCCATTCTCTTCTAACATCATCTCATATTATTTTAGATCCCTTTTGTTGGATCCACTCTTTCTTTCATCTTTTCTTTTTCCCCCTTCTTTCCATCCCCCTTGCACATTTTTCATCAAGTAGAAAGAACCAAAGAAAGTGCAAAGGTGAGAGAAGTAGAAGAAGATAGTTTATAAGAAATGGAAGGAGCATGTAATTCAAGGAAACACATATAGTAGCACTAGGCCAAACTATCTGTGACCATTAAAAATAAAGAAATGTAATACAGACATGGAAGAATCACCAAAGATGGCCATAATTGGTTATTACTGGGACCAGGAAATAGTAACGCAAGTGGTAGACTTGTTGAAAGAGTATGAAGACATGTTTCCAACAAGCTTCTCATAGATGAAGGGAATTGCACGATCCCTTGGGGAAATGAAGATTCAATTAAAACCAGTGCAAGGGAAAGTGTGCAAAGAATTAGATAGAATGTTGGAGGCATGGATCATTGTCCCTGTTAGTACTTGATTTTGCAATGACTGTTGAAAGATTATTTTCCTTGCCCTATCCTTTCCTAGAATTACTTTACATTCTATTTTATTCCTCTGCAGTTTTAAAAGTGTGCTTGCATTATCCTTTTTGAGTGTTTTTAACATGCATTAGTGTGATTAAGCTTAGAATTAGACATTCAGGATCTTTCCATGAAATCAAAAGTCTTTTTCTCATTTCAAATTTGAAATTTTGTTGATGGGAATGTTGGGTATGTGTTATATTCTTTGCATGTGTGTGTGTGTGGGTGCGTCAGATACGACGACTGTGTCTGA
>SNQJ01S0013937.1:58911-96672 GCA_010110895.2 Picea sitchensis
ACCATGAAAAAACAATAATGAGTCATATTTACATCAAACACTATTGGGTCCATTACCCAAACCTTTGTGCTATGGGTCTTTCTTTAAGGGTTGACATCAATAACAACCAACCTTAAACAACACTAGTTAGGACCCTTTAGATTGGAATACATCAGTGAAGAAGGGGCAACAAAATTGAAAACATTAGAGGGACACCCCCTCAAAGGATTGATCAACAACAATCGATTGAAGGCGTATTATGGCCCGCAGGGGTCGAGTGCGCCCTAAATAGACAACAATTTCAGAGTTAGCATAGATTAGGAGTTACATAGGTAGGTATAGTTATGCATTCATTATTAGGATAGGACTGGGTTTGGTAATCTATAAGACAGGATAAGTGAGTATGTGCAAAGATTTGGACGGGTCGTCCAATGGTGCAGAGTATTAATTGTTGTACAGTCTACAAGGTAGGAAAACTAGCTATCATAGGTGAACAACTGAACACATGGGCTTCAGAATCAGCGAAGATTCAAGCAATCCAACTCGGACAGGTCACAAAATCACGAGGGAAGTGAACAATTGTAAGGTACCATATGTAATATATTATGCAAAAACAAGAATATTTAGCAATTATCAAGGGAAAAGCAAAATATTGAGAGAGCGATACCAAAAATAATACCTTTATTCAAAGAAAGTAATGTTCACTTGCCTCTTCGAGGGGGAAACCTCCAGCAGAGCAGATCTCTATTACAATACTTTCTCAAGACAAGCTTTGTCATACCTCCTACTCTTATTTATACTAATTCTATCTTATAAAGAACATTCTAGAGGAAGATCTTTTTAGAAGCAGAAGTTTCTATTAGGTCTTCTTACATTGACTTGTTCACATTTATTTAATAGGCCTTATTAATTAATGTCGACCTTTATTACATGGAAAATATATCATGCTAAATAATGACCAATTAATATGGGTTAGGGTCGAATCCTAACATTTTCTCCTTCTTCAAAACCATCCTTGTCCTCAAGGATGAAGATGTGGAAACTATTGCAGTATGGTCGTTGGTTCCCAAGTTGCATCCTCTGGAGACATGTCCTTCCACTTGATCAACATTTCTTTGATAGTTCAGCCACGTAAGTGACCCTCACACATGTTGAGGATAGGTTCTGGTTGTAGCCAAATGGAGCCTTCTTCATCTAATCCAGGCAGCATGGTTTGAACCCTGCAATTCTGAACCACCACTTTCTTGAAACAAGAAACATGGAATACCGAATGTATTTTGGAGGAAGCTAGAAGTGCCAGTTTGTAGGAAACTAGACCAATATGTTTGATAATTTGATAGGGGCCATAAAATTTGGGTGCCAACTTGTGGTGGCCATGGTCTTTGAGTGAGGTTTTCTTGTAATATTGGAATCAAAGAAACACATGATCACCTTCTTGGAAAACCCTTTCAGAATGTTTTTGGTCAGCTTGTTGATTCATACGATTGTGGACCATGTGGATGTTATCCTTCAAATCCGCGAGGGTAGCTTCTCTACCTTGAAACAACTTATCAATAGTTTGGACCTTTGATTTTCTTGGAATATATGAAGTTAATATAGGTGGTTGTGGGCCATACATTGTTTCATATGGTGTCATTTTGGTTGTTGTATGATAGGAAGTGTTGTACCACCATTTCACCAAAGGTAACCATTGCACCCAGTGATGTTGTTTCTCTAAGGAAAAACAACGCAAGTTGGTTTCCAAACATGTACTGACAACTTCCATTTGGCCATCCATTGGGGGGTGGTATGTTGTGCTCATGTTCAATTATGTGCCCTGTAATTTAAACAATTCTTGCCAAAATGTGTTGGTGAAATTCGGGTCACGATCAAACACAATGGATGTTGGCATGCCATGTTGTTTGAAAATATGATCAATGAAAACTTGCACTACTATAGTGGGAATAAAAGGGTGTGGAAAGGCATAAAAATGTGCATACTTTGAGAGGTGATCTACCACGACCACGATGACTGACTTGTTGCCCGCTTTTGGAAGGCCCACGATAAATTCCATGGAGATGTCAGTCCAAATAGAAGCTGGAATGGGTAATGAATTTAGATCTCCTGGGGTTTTGACAGTTTCACCTTTATTTCATTGGAAAATATCATATTCGGTGACAAAGGTAAGGATGTCCTTCTTCATGCCTTCCTAGAAAAAGAAACAATGAGCACAAGCATATCTCTTTTGGAATCCTAAGTGACAAGCAATAGAAGATGAGTGAAACTCATTTAAGATCCTAGGATCTGGTGTTGAAGTTGGAGACATAACTAAGTGCTCCTTATACTGGAGGATATTGTATTTCCTAGTGTAGTCAGTGGGCAGGTTAGGGTCCTCCCGAAGTCATTGAATTACCTATGATATAGTTGGGTGGGTTAGCCACTCTTGTCGAAATTCCTCAATACAATTAGGAATTTGTAATGATAAGGCAAAGAGGGAACCTTCATCCTCATATTGTCTTGACAACGCATCTACCACTACATTGTCTTTTCTTTTTTATATATGATCTCATAATCATAGCCCAACATTTTGGTCAGTCACTTGTTCTATTTCGGGAATGATAACTTCTACTCTAGGACATACTTCAGACTATGGTGATATGTTTTGATTTTAAAATGATATCCCAGTAGATATGATCTCCAAGTGTGCACAAAATGGAAAATGGCCATCATTTCCTTTTCATATGTAGATTTTCCTAAATTGCGCACACCCAAATCCTGACTAGTGAAAGCAAGGGGTCTACCTTCTTGTGTTAGAATTGCACCAATACCAATGCCTGAAGCATCATATTCCATAAAAAAAGTTTTGTTGAAATTAGGGGATACTAAGACAGGGGTAGTGCACATGGCCTGCTTTAAATCTGTGAAGGCCTGCTCTGTTGTCGGTGTCCAATGAAATGCATTCTTCTTAAGGAGGTTCATCAATGGTTGAGAAAATTTTCTATAATGGTGGACAAATTTCTTGTATCATCCTGTAAGGCCCAGGAAACCCTGAAGGCATTTCAAGGTCATGGGTCTCAGCCAATATTGCATAGCTTGAAACTTTTTTGGGTCCACTCTTACCCCCTCACGGGCCACAATGTTTCCCAAGTATTCGACCTCGCTCAACCCCAAAAGAACACTTGGCCTTTTTTACAAACAATTGATTGTCTTGTAACAATTGGAGTACTTTCTCCACATGGTGTAGATGGGCATCGCAAGTGCAGTTGTAAATGAGGATGTCGTCAAAGAAAACCATAAAAAACTTATGAAGGTAGGGTTTCAAGAGTTTATTCGTGATACTTTGGAACGTAGATGGGGCATTGAAAAGTCCAAAAGGGATTACCAAGTATTCATAATGGCCTTCATGAGTTCAGGAAGTGGTCTTCAAAATATATGCTTCATTCATCTCAATCTAGTGATAGCCTGAGCGAAGATCTAATTTTGTGAAGAAACAAGCACCCCGAAGTTCATCCAACAAATCATCAATGACATGAATGAGAAACTTATACTTAATGGTCAATTTATTAAGGGCGTGAAAATATGGACACATGCACCAAGAACCTTCTTTTTTAAGACCATCGTAACAAAGGATGAATATGGGCTGGTACTTGGGAGAAATGCACCAACCTCCAATAATTCCTGCACTATTTTTTCTATTTCATTTTTTTTAGAAAATGGATACATGTAGGGGAGTACATTGGGGGGTTGGGTGCTTGGAAGGAGAGGGATGTTGTGATCATGTTCACCATAGGAGCGTTGTAGGTCTGTGGGTGTCTCAAAGACCCTATGGTGCTTGTCCAAGACAAGTTGTAGATCAATATGTACTACTGAAGATTATTTATCACGCACCTAGATGGAATTAAGTTGAGCAATCACTTCATGTTGCCCTTTCTTCAGGAGTTTCTCCATCCAATGAGAATTGATAATTAATGGGGAGCCAACTTGTAGCCCTTGGATGGTATATGTGTGAGCATCTTGAGTAAAGCTCATATATAACTCTTGATAATCTATGGCAATCGGTCCAAGAGTGTGAAGCTATTACACACCCAAGACAATGTCATCGTTCTTGATACAAATACAAAACCCCCACATGGAGTTTGGTCTCATCATCTCGAATATCATGGAGGGAGAAGTAGTTTTTCATTTGGGATACCCACCCGCCCGGGTCTGATCCATCAGATTTATGCATCTCAGCTTTGGGCACTTTATCCCAGGAATTTGGAGAACCCCAAGGGGAGTGGGAAAGATGAGTATTCTCATAATGGGAAGAATGAGTAGCCTCAGAGTGGTACTCATGGTGCTTACCCTTGATGTGCAACACATGGTCTTGGACTTGTTGGGTGAGGGAGTTCAGGTTCTGGGTGAGGGAGTGCAAGCTCTCATTGAAGGAGTTCATGCGTTGGTCCATGTTCTCCGAAATTTTGGGTACCTTAGTGTCCAACTCTTCTACGTTACGAGTGGGCATGGTAGGGGCCATTGTGGAGGCTTAGGTAAAATGATACCTCAACGATCAACATAATATAAGGACTCTATTGGGATAGGTGGAAAATAAGGGTGTTTGGAAGGGGGTGGGGTCTACGAAAAAGTAGGCTTAAAAATGAGAGGTACCACAACAATTGAGATAAAGAGAGGAATCCAATGGGAGCGGTCCCAAATGAGGGTGTCAGGAAGGGGGGTCAGGTCCACAGAAAAAATAGGCTTAAAAGTGATAGGAACCACTGCAATCAGAACAAAGAGAGGAATCCAATGGTAGAGGTCCCAAATAAGGGTGTTGGTGGGACCATTATACTTTTTTTTTCTTACTTTTGCGTAGTTATACTCCGATCTGAATACTTCTCCAGCGTCAGAATGCCCAAATTCTTAACAGTAAAAAATGTGTAGTAAATTCACAACCAAAATGCAAGAGGTAAGGTTGAGCTGCTAGAAAATCATGTTTGTACCTTGTCTAGTATATTCCCCCTGGGTTAGGATTTGCAGAGTGCCTATGAACAAGGGTTTTCCCTTTGTTATACCTATCTAATATGCGTGCAGGTTTGAACAATAGTACTCGACCCAATATCTAAAGGCACCAACTAAGGAGGCTCGATTGTACCCTTAGTTGTACTACTTGATTACCCATGTTCTAGAGGGTATCTTCCCAAGTGTTGTTCTCAATGGAACTATAGCAGTCAGGCAGTCGATCAGTTGATCTATGGAGGGTTTCAGGATACCTAGGTCAGGTCAGTTTGTACATAGGTGTTGTCTGATGCGGTACCACTCGAAGGGGTACCAATAGGGGTTACAAGGGTGTCCAACAATGTGAGCTTAAAAACCTCTTGTATTCCATGCATGTATGCTTCCCCCGCCATGGATTTATGCGTTGAACAACAAATCATTGTAGCTTAAAGATGTCGAAATATGTCTCTACCTTGGAAAAAAAATTACCCATAATTTTTGCCCAGGAAATTGCTCTGATACCACTTGTAAGGTATCAAATGTAATATATTATGCAAAAACACAAATATTTAGCAATTATCAAAGGAACAACAAAATATTGAGAGATAAATACCATAAAAAATACCTTTATTCAAAGAAAGCAATGTTCACTTGCCTCTTCGAGGGGGGAACCTCCAACATAACAAAGCTCTATTACAATACTTTCTCAAGACAATCTTTCTCATAGCTCCTACTCTTATTTATTTAATTCTATCTTCTAAAGAATATTCTTGGGGAAGATCTTTCTACAAGTGGAAGCTTCTATTAGGTCTTCTTACATTGGCTTGTTCACATTTATTTAATAGGCCTTATTAACTAATGTCAGCCTTTATTACATGGAAAATATATCATGCTAACTAATGACCAACTAAGAAGAGTTAGGGTCGAATCCTAACAACAATTATGACAACACGTCCCAAAAGGCACATTGACAGTACATCAACTCAGTATGACTACAGTCACAACAAAGATGGACAACATGGGGATTAGGGACAATCATTACAGGAAAGTTGAAAATCGGAGGCCTGACAGAGCAAGTGGCCACACACCAACATGGATATTTATATCCTCTCATTTCCAACCACTGAGTATTGTGTTAAGCGTTCAACCATTGCATTCATATAATTTCGAGAGCAGGCTGGAGACTAGTGATAGGGAATGGATTCGACCAGAAAGGCAAGTAGTATCGTGGATTCAGATCCACCAAGAATTCACCAGAATGATGGTTAATTACAATAGGTGAGAGGCATGTGCTCAACTCCATGCCACAAAGGAATCCCAACAACCAAAGATTGAACTCCCAAGAGAATTACATGTTTGAGACCATCTCCTTGGAAGGGGTCCCAACCTACAGTACGTTGACTGCAACAATTGAGCTGCCACACAATTCCCTGAACTGCACTTCTAAGCTTATGCGGGGGTCATCCTGAAGCCCAAGGGTTGAGATCCAATGATCCTGTCGCGATGGATCAACACCATTTCTGAATTTGATAGTTTGACTCTTCAAGTTTCCCCCCTTATCGTGTGCACTCATCCTCATCTTCAACACCATAAACAAACCCGAGAGAGACAATAGGAAGATGAAGGTTATGCATGATGGAAATATCACCCTAGCCAAAGACATGGAGGTCAATGGGGTGATGTTACAAAGTCTCGCAGGAAGGACTTGGCCCAAATGACATAGGTGATTTTGAATTGTATGATGAAAAACATCTATCCCTAGACAGTCCAGTACGAGATCAATGAGAGAGAGGTCGAGATCCCCAAAGATTGAAGGTTGAATTCACATCTAGACTTCAGAGATTATTGACCTATTCCAGGGCTTCTACATGGCTACACCACCAGCTAAGATTGATATATTGTACCTAAACAAGAACTGTTGAAGATGTCCCACTAATTCCAACTAGTGGTTTTAAAAACTTCATCTAGGACCTACCAACGACACATCGTCGTTGGCTCGAGGATGAGAAAACAAATAGTATTGGGGGCATGTTGCGACCCTAAGGTTTTGTGAATACTATGTGTGCACCATAAGTCAACATTGCACATGCGCCCATGAGGATATACCATGTGGCTCCAAGTTTCAGTGCTTGCACCAACTAGGGATTTGTTGCACATACCGACTCGTTTTGTATTGCGCGTGAGGACTTGAAGAGATCGCATGCAGGCCAAATCCTCGAAGATATTTAGTAATCATTGTAACCATTTTTGTAACAACCAGACTGATCATGGTTGATATTGTGGGTGATATGGAAAGATCGTTATGATTGCCATGCTCCAATAGACTTAAGGGGGATGCATGCAGATATGTATGGGGGTTGGATTTTTGTTCACTAGAGGTTGAATATTGTTGTGAATTGTAGATGAGTTAGAGTTCCAGTTATGCATTATAGTTCTTCTTGTGATGTTCAGAGAAGAATATGAGAGAGAAAGTAGATCCAAATATGAGCGACTAGCTATGCTCTGTTTCATGTTGAATGCGCTCTACACAGGCTTCAACCCCTTTGTAGTAAATGTATATGAATTCTATTGGGATTAATAAAGAAATCATGAAGCACCTTTTGTCTTTGTATCTTGTATATGCTAGTTTGAATGTATGTTTGTTTTGTAGTATTATGCGTCGTACCCTTACAATGGTTAGGAATGAATGCATGGTTATATGATGAATGTTTCTTGTATGTTATATTCCTTTATAATTTGCATGAAACCTATGGTATATGTGATTCTCATGGTGTCTTGGCTGAGACCTTCTTCAATTCTTGAAGATCGAATATCTCGATGCCTATGGGGTATTTGTTGGTCAAGCCTTTAGAACCCTAGGTCTGAAACCCCACAGCCAACAAAAGTCGTGAAAATCCCTAAGATGTCGAAGAAATATGCCTTAGAAATTTCATCGCATGGAACTATGACAACCACCCAAATGCCAAATATTAACCTATTTTATTTGTTGGAAAGGGGTGATTTTGGATAGTCTTTGTCCTTATCTTCCTCCTGTGTAAGGCAAATATGTAATTATATGCTCAACGTGGAATGGACACATGGCATTTTTACAAAATAATGAAATATTAATAACAAAAATATATTTCAATGACAACTTTAAGTAACCCCCCAACACACACACACACACACACACATATATATTACAAAGTAAAAAAATGTATGCCTCTTGGTACCGCTTAATAGAGGTGGAGTTAAGATGGATCTATGCTAGTTAATAACATATTCTATATTGGTTGGATGGTTGAAGTGTTATATAGGATGAGTGGTTGAAGGTGGTAATTTGAAATATGCTTGCCGACATAGATGAAAGGATATTAGCACTTGTGACCATATGCAAAGCTAAAACTCTTATGTTATTGACATGGTTGATATTTTGTTGGACCGTCATGCATTTGAAAGAAGAATCATTGTTTACATTTAAATTTGGAATAATAGTTTATGTTATTAACCCTTTTTTCATGAAAAAAAACATTATATTGATATTCAAAAGATGAATTCAAATATACATTGACAGTCCAAGAAGACTTCGTCACAAAACTAATCATTGAGACCATTGTCCTATATGTCTAATTACCTAGAGTTTAGGAAGAAAAAATACAATCATCCTTTTTCATGTATCCATTCTCCTTCAGAGATGAAAAGTTACATATTATACTGACTTATAGAAGGTCTTCAACCATAACATCTAACAAACTGACTCATAAACAACCTCAAAGAAAAAAAACAACATATTTAAAATGGAGTTGAATCTACGACTGAGTGGAAGCTACCTCCCTTGAAGGCTCATATGAGAGAGCCCTCAAGTAGTGATAAAGCATCTTTAGATAACTTGTCAACTTGAGATTTGTACTCTTGATAAATATGAGAAAATAAGAGATCGTGAAATTTATATTTTTCCTCCTATATAAGTCGTAGGATGGGATACATAGCCAGGTTTTTAAAGGTAAGTTGTTGGTTGGCCCAATCAATTACCAACTTTGAGTCTCCCAACACTTGTAACTACTTTACCCCTTTGCGAAGAGTTATCTTCGGTAAAATCCATAAAGTAAAGTACTATGCCTTAATTTTTTTACCCTATCCAATAACACATCTAAGAAGGTAATAACAAGAATTGTTAGTGAAGAGTACCACCCCAACACCACAAGACCATTGATCTCCTTGACAGGTGTTACACATTATTTTGGTCACGTTGATGATGACTTTACAAACATGTGATCAGGCTCTCAAAATCATCTTTTGCCTGAGAAAAGTGATTGCTTTCCTCCTCTGCAAGACTACTTTTTAGAAGGACGACGCAGGCTACCCATAGTGTACAATGTGGAAATCAATGATTTCTACAGGCTGCTCTATAGTTGGCCTGCAGGATTTCTGCAGGTTGCTATATAGGCAAGGTGCGGTGACGTTTGAAAGCCAAAAGAGGAAAGAGGTTCAAGAAGTTTCTAGAAGGGGAATCTTATGGAATGTGAGGTGGGTTCTGTATGGTTACGATCCTACTAACTTCTCTGATCTGGTGGGATCATCCTCATCCCTTTAACCACTTCAGCTTCTCCTATATAATGATAGGATTCTCATGGAAAAGGTTAAGCACGGTTAAGAAAAGTTGAGCAAAGAATTGTTGGAAGAATAGGTTGGAGATTGTGTGAAGAATATTATTTCAATTAATACTTGAGGTCTACATTTGCCCATCAAGATTTTGAAGATCATCTTCATGCAAATTCCAGAACAAGTATATGTGTGTGTTGAAACAAAGGACCACTAAAAGGGAACCTGCAACATCAAGGAATTTTGGTTGTATCTTCTACTTTTAATCAACATAATACAGTGGCATGTTTCTTTCCCATAAAATTATTCTCATTTTATTACATGACTCCTTGATCTCATATTTAAGTTTCCGTTGAATCTATCATAGTTGCTTTCACTTTGGTTGGTTTGTGTCATTGCAGATCTGGTTTCACAAGAGCACCGAAGCAAAGTGGGAACAACAAAGATATAAGGAAGCGATCTCAAAGGTAAGTCATCAATTCCTTCTTTGACACTTAGATCAACAATTGTAACTTAGGGAAAGTGCCATGTCCTGTCATGTTTTGTTCTAGATCCAGGTGGATCTAGGGAGATCATTTTATGTCTGCATTTACCGATTTATCCTATAACAAAATTCGGTGAATGGTCTCCGTCAAGACGGTAAGCTCTTCATCCTCTTCTTTTTTAATGGATTGAAATTTGTTTTTAGTGATTAAAAGATGTTTTTTGGGTGAGTTCTTGACCAAGTGCAAATGAAATGGTAAAAAGAGCTCTTACTCTTATTTATTTCACTTTTTACCTTTTTTCATAATATTTTATATTATATAAATGCATTTTGTTATAAACCCTCAAGTCTAATAGCCTCATGAGTGTCTTGTTTCTTGCAGGAAGAAGACTAGGGTCCTAATTAACGGAGTATGGATGTTTGTTCTGTAATTTTTTTTCTCTTCATTACGCATATCAATACTTTTTAGGGTTTTTTAGTAAAACCTCAAGTTCACTCTTCGTTCGTTCTCATGCTCGAAAATTTATGAGAACGCAATCGAGTATACTTTTGTCGTCTTTTCATACTCGTCATGGTAACATGAAAAGCGACACACATGGAGTATCATTTAAGCTCTTTTCACACTCCATAAAAACGAAAAGATTTTCGAGTGACCTTGTTCTATTCACGCTCGTAAAAGTGTTTGAATAAAACGTTCGATGGGCGATAGTTTATCACTTTTTCACTCCTGTCGAACTATTTTACGAAAAAGGAATTGAAAGAGTTCTCTTTAAGTGTTTTTCAGACTCTATAAACATGAAAAAACCCTGAGTTTTCTATCTTTGTACTCGTTAAACAAACATCGAAAGACCCACATGGGACCAAACCACTCCTTCTTAGGGTACGTTAAAAATACTTTGAGGGACTCGTCCAAAGGATGAGCTTACATTACAAGCATATGTTATCCTCCTCAATCTTGTGTAAAAATAAAGAGGTACTTGCCATAAATGGTGGGGGGAAATTTGGGAAAGAAATGTGTCTCTGTGCCCGTGTTAGTGGCAGTGAAGAGTCGTTCTTGAACATGACACCCCTTTTTTCATCATTTGAATCCGGGTTGGGAAATCCATTTGTCTCTCATTTGAATTTATGCGAGTTTATATCTTGGGTTGTCTTTGAGTCAATGTTGCCAAGACTGTCGTCGTGTCATCCATATGTTCAAGAGTAGTCCGAATAAGCCCTATCTTGAGTCGACCATCCACAGTTGTCAATTCCTACCATGTCGGCCTTCCCTGTGTCAGTTTCAGATCATATTCATATTTTACTCTATACTGAATCTATTACTTATTTCGTGTCATTGATGGGGGATACATCAAGGCTCTCCTATGACGAGTCTCTTCCTGTCGACTTTAACTCATTATCCAGGGACGAGACTTAGAAATCATTTAGTACCTTAGAGCCAGCATGCCCTAATGGCAGGTTTCTTCGCTCTTGATAGTGGATTCACATCAATGGTCCTTGATCAAAATATTCTATTGAATGTTCAACTTCAGTTCATTTATTCACATTCGTTAGATTGTACTACAATACCTTGGGAGTCATTGACATCAATGGTGATTTCCCTCGCACTTGTTAACGGTTTTCATTAATGACCGGTAATCAAGTGGTTTCTAACCATGTTTGACTCCAACACCTATAATCACATGGCTAGATTTGTACTTACAGACGACCGGATTGAAGACCTTGGATCTCATCATTCCTGGTCCGGGTTGCGTTGGAATATTGATGATTTGTATTGACACATAGGTCCACTTTGTATGTCTCGTGGCTATGTTTGTATCTAAATTTTTCCCGTACATAGATCCACAGTGTATTCTTGGTGGCTATGTAACATTTTGATGACATGGATCCAAAGTGTATCATTAGTGGCCATGACTTACACTTATGAGTTATATCGTTTGTATTCTGAACATGGGAATGCCTACTTCAAACATGGTATCATATCATGCAGATGCTTGTTTGTTTGCAGGTTCCCGATTGGTTCGTTCTTTGTTCCCAACACACACACGTATTTTACAAAGTATTTCAGTTTCCACAAGTTCCAACCTCATACTTTGGGGGGCATTCCATTACACATTATTTTGGTCACTCTGATGATGACTTTACAAGCATGTGATCAAGCTCTCAAAATCATCTTTTGTCTGAGAAAAATGACTGATTTCCTCCTCTGCAAGACTACTTTTTAGAAGGACGACGCAGGCTACCCATAGTGTACAGTGTAGAAATCCATTATTTCCGCAGGGTGCGACGGCGTTTGAAAGCCAAAAGAGGAAAGAGGTTCAAGAAGTTTCTAGAAGGGGAATATTCTGGAATGTGAGGTGGCATATGTATGGTTACGATCCTACTGACTTCTCTGATCTGGTGGGATCATCCTCATCCCTTTAACCACTTCAACTTCTCCTATATAATGATAGGCTTCTCATGGAAAAGGTAAGCACAGTTAAGCAAAGTTGAGCAAAGGATTGATGGAAAAATAGGTTGGATATTGTGTGAAGAATATTATTTCAGTTGATACTTGAGGTCTACATTTGCCCATCAAGATTTTGAAGATCATCTTCATGCAAATTCTGGAACAAGTATATGTGTGTGTTGGAACGAAGGACCACTAAAAGGGAACTTGCGACATCAAGGCATTTCGGTTGTATCTTCTACTTTTATTCAACATAATACAATGGCATGTTTCTTTCCCATAAAATTGTTCTCATTTTATTACATGACTCCTTGATCTCATGTTTAAGTTTTCGTTGAATATATCATAGTTGCTTTCACTTTGGTTGGTTTGTGTCATTGCAAATTTGGTTTCACAAGAGCACCGGAGCGAAGCAGGAACAACAAAGATATAAGGAATCAATCTCAAAGGTAAGTCATCAATTCCTTCTTTGACACTTAGATCAATGATTGTAACTTAGGGAAAGCACCATGTCTTGTCCTGTTTTGTTCTAGATCTAGGTGGATCTAGGGAGATCAATTTATGTCCGCATTTACTAATTTATCTTATAACAATAGGCTCTATCAAAAAATTCCCAAGGCTTTTCTTTGTCTATACATGGCTCTATGATAGTTGTAAACTTTGAGACTTTTGGGGGACTCTTGTTATCCTCCATTGCCAATCATTTATGCTATTAAATTTAGATCATTGTTACAAAGTGTACTAACTTGTGGCCAAACCACAACCTTGAACATAACATTCTTGGTTGGATGTTAAATTATATTTAAACATTAATATTTACACAACTTAATTGATTAGAAATATAAAAATATTGTATCCCTTGCACTTGTGTGACTTGAAAACAACGATATCTTCCTTTTCGTTAAATATTTTCTAAGCTATGTGTTCACATTTTCTTCATTAGCAATCTTGTCGACACCATCTTTAGTGCTACAAATATTGTCCTCCATGAGGATCAAATTTGGTGATATCACAAACACCTGGCCATATTCAAAACGTTGATGGTGTCATTATCTAACACATGGCTGGAAATATTAACCACTAATTTATTTAAAATGTACATGTACATGTTATCAAAAAGGTTGAAATTTGTGTGTGAATCCTCCTTGATCACTCGTTTTAGTTTCTTTCCTTACTATTTTTTATTTCCTATAGAATGGTGATTTTTTTGCATATCTTTTATTCGATCCAAGGGTTCATTCTGTAGAGTTGTGTTTATTTGTAGGTCTCTATCATCTTTACCTATATTGAAAGCATAAAAGAGCTTTGAAATCTACTTCAGATTCAATTAGATTGAATGTAGAGTGTTGGGTGTTGAGACTTGCATCGGTATGCAAATCTCTAGACCTTTAAAATATCCAAGATTAAGAGAGACCTTTAAAAAGGGATCTATGTGAATCTAGATGCATGTATTCTCTAGGCGTGGTCTTCTTTTAACATTACATGCTTGAGCACCTAACTTCTCTACATGCAATAATATTTGAATTTCAATTAATGTAGCTAATAAGCTCAAAATCCCTGAAATTAGCTAGCTTGTTTGGCCAAAGTGGCCATCTCTTCTAGAGGCTTGCAATGATAGTGGGCAAAGTCTCTCTAATTGAATATTTTATTAGACTGAGAGTTGAAACTAGTAGCATTTATGGTGTAGTGTAGTTGATATTTACAGTGTGTAGAGAAGTAGCGCTTCTTCTCCTCTGTGAGCAAATGGAAAAATGGCTTCCCTACTCACATCTCCAATTTATAATTTCTAATTTATTTAACCAAATCTACTTAGGAAGGACAATGATTGGTGGTGTGGTTGCTTGAGAAGAGGATAAGAGATGAATGAAGTCAAGACCAAGGCATGCAACAAGCTAGTGGATCAAATCTGTCTAAACTTCCAACTTTTATATTCTCAGTATTCTATTCTAATGTAGAGAATGATTATTGTAAACCATCAAAACAAAGTGAAAAACAAAGAAAAGAAAACTTCCCACTTCAGTGCTTGAATACAAAAACCCTACTTGATATTCATGTTAATCACATTCTTGATCTCCTCTTCTGTAAACTTGGGAACAATAGTGAACTGTATTTCCAGATACATGAGAGTATATCAAGCAAGGGTTATCTCTAGCACGAGAAGAGTGTCTATATTTTACATGTTATCAAAATGATAACGATAACTTATCATTTCTTAATACAATAGTGTACAGGGGAGTTATTCTACCTCATTTCAACTACTTGTGGTTCTCGAGCTCGATTAACCATTAGTGAGTTCATAAGTTGTAGATACTAAAAAGGGTATTGTAAGAGGTTTTTACATACTATGTACTTCTTAGACACTATATTCACATGGGAAATTCTAAAATAAATTAGGAAATGGTGAAAAGGGTTATTGATCATCAGATGATCGATGTTAGGTGTGAATGCAGTGGTAGAATCCAAGACAAATGGTGTACAATAAAATGTGTTGCATGGTGTTAGAAACCTCAATGATGGACACTACTTTTTTAGATCAACGTATAAGTATACAACTAGTTGTGCCTACTTTGGAACTATTCTCACATGATCCCTTCTAATTTGGCAGTTGGAATGTGAGAGAAGCCATGGGAGGAAGGTCAAAAACGAACACTGACCATGATAGGCAAATAAGATTCATTCCAACACTAAACATTAGATGCAATGGATTAGGTGCCCATGCTTGAAAGACTCTTATCTCAAATGCGAACCCAATTCATAGTGAAATCTCATATTTCAATCTCTCTGATGTATTAGTTTGATTGATATAAAATGAATTAGGAGAAATTGAGTGAGAGAGTTTGGATTGCAATATGGATTGTTGTGGTTTGAAAAAACATACTTAAGAGTACTCATATAAATCATCATGTGGTGATTTGGTTCTCTAAATATAGTTAAAGGTATACATTTCATTGCAAGAGGAACCATGCAGACATGAATGAATTCCATCTACTCACTATGTTAATGCTGACATAAATGGATTGGGTAGACCCAAGGAAGCAATGTTTACCTCCTTGGAGAAGTGATCAATATGTGTGAGGAATCAATTTCTTTGACTATTGATTGTGAGGTTCTCAGTGGAGTAGTCTATACTTTATGGTTTCTATTCTTCATTGCCATTACTATGGTAAAAGTGTTCACTATTTTCCCATTTTTGCATTTGATAAAATTGAAGGAGGCTAGGATAATGCAACTATAATATTTATCTGGGATATTTTATGGATTTCTCCATTTTCAATACATTTTATGTATTTTAGTTCGCTATTTTCCGTATTTTTGCATTTTAGCAGCTATGTTTTCAAACAACATTTATGTATAGGTTTGTCCTAATCTAGTTTGTTCTTGCCATGCTTGTCTAGTTTTAGAGCTTTTTTTTGTTACATTTTTTTGGGTGCTATTCTTTATTGATCTCTGAACTTGAATCCATTGTTGTGTCGATAGTGGATGTAGAAGCCATCTCTCTATTTGAAGAAGTCACAACCTTGGATCTARTGGATGTAAAAAAAAAAATATGTATGGACCAAAATCCAAGGATGTCCAACTTCCGAAATCTCGTGTTCGAATATTTTCTTTGCATAAGTAGTAATTTGATTTTGGTGGTTTAGAAATAAAAACAAGGGAAAGGAAAAAGTGTTTATCAACTAATATTTATGCATTGGTACATTCAACTAAATTAGTATTTCATCGCAGGATAGATAGTTCAAGGAGCTCCTATGTAACATTCTAAGAACAAGATTATTTATGAACACAATATAGAGATTCATTCACTGCTAGTAACATTTGACTTATAGAATGTATTTGATCATTCATTGTAACTTCATTCTAAGCATAAATTGTAGCAATGACCATTGTATAACATGGATCCATCTTAACCCAGATGAATATGTGCTTGGACCAAAATATTCAATTGAATTGAAGAGCCTTTGATTTGGTTGAGGTTGTACACTTCTAGACAAAGTTTAAGGAGGATGTTATATTTTTTAGCAATGTCATCCAATTCTGCATCTGAGAAGGATTCCCCCTTTTTGACATCTTCCTCCCTCGACTGTGGCATGTCCACTTGCAGACGTAGAGCATCCCTATTTTCCATCACATCCCATGTTTTTCTCGACCCACCTCTCATGGAATTCCATGTCTCACGAGACGTGGCAAGGAAAGGGTTATTGAACAATTGATTAAGGCCAAACCCCAAGCTCAAAGGATAAAAGGGATCTACTACATATCATATGAAAAGAAAGGTTTAGACCTTAACAACAACATATCAACTAACATACATGTAATTAAAAGGTTGTGTTTGTCGTCCTTCATCCTCGGTCCTGTATTTCATTGCAGCTATTAACAAGCTCTAACACATTGCAAAGGAAACAAAATCCCTTGGATGATTTGAAGGCAACATGCATTTATTCACAGTCGGAATAACTGATAGATAGTGGTTTTTGAGAGGCTAATGGTGGTTTACGGATGGCGTCTTTTGAGAGGCTCTTGATAGATTACAAAACATCTTAGAGAACCATCCCCTTAAAAAACACCTTCGATGTAGTAATATTGCAAATTTCATATAAATTTAAACATTGCCAATTTCATATAGATTTAACAAGATTTATCAAAAAAATATTGCAAATGTTTATATTGAATTTATAGGAGTATCCAATGGTTAAGTAGCAAAAAAAATAAAATGTTGTTGTTTTTTTTATTTGTTTTAAGGAGACATATACAGCTTATTGTTTTCTCTAAACATATTAATGCAAAATTAAATTTATAGCTCTATATATTTTATTTCCAAGGAAAACACCTCGTGAAAAACCCTCCAAGTACTTCAACATGATCCTTGGATGATAAACAGGGTAAACCATTTTCCTTGATTATGGAGCCTAAACCTACGGGGATCAAGAAAGTTGAATCTGTGAGCTCCCCAACTTTGGGGGAGAAATCTCACGTCTGGCTCATGAACACTTGAACCAACCCTTGAGGCTAAACATAACTCTCTATATATCATCAAAAACATTAAAAAAAGTTATACAAAACTTATAAATATATTAATTTATTACACTTTTGTATATTAAGTAACAAAATCGTTGTACAAAGGGGTCATTTGTCCCATAAACAAGGAGGTATCATATGCCAATTTAAGGTGTGTCTAAGTTGTAATGTTAAATTAGATTTATTATTTTCCTTTAAAAATCATATTTTTATCATGAGAGAAAAAAAATACATACTGCATTTATTTGTATCATATCAAAGAAACACATAGTATTATCTCATTTACAAAAAATACTCTGAAAAGAAAAAAGGCCTATAAGTGATCTTTTTGTATCTTCTAATTTTTGTTAAAAACATCCATTATCTGAAAGTTCATGATATTAAATTTTCCCAAAAAACGAGATTATTATTATCATTTTTTATTATAAGTGTTTTTTTCCCAAGTAAAATCTCATAGGAAAACCTAAGGGATGCTTCCCCACATTTGTGGATGAAATCTTTGGTAAGCCCATCAGCGTAGACTCGCTTCACCCAATGGAATTCAAATAAGGCATGTGTTTTCACATAACTAGTTGATCCTGCTGGATATTGGTTGCCACCCACCTATTCCAACTAGCACTTTTAGGGTCGTTTTGAGGCCTTGAACAACGTTTTTAGGGCTCACCATAGTCAAATTGATAACATAATCATTTTTTATGGCATAATATGTAGTCCTCGGATGGACCTTTCCAACGGGATATCATGCGCCTAAAACAGAGATCATATGCAAAAGTTACGACCCCGGGAAGTTGATGTACCAACTTACCCCAATGGGGCCCACGTGACTCTTGGTGCTTCATCTCATAGGGTTAGGTTTTTGGATGTATAGGGTTTTGGAATTCATGTTTATTGTAAAAAGGATTTCAAAGCCTCATTGTAATCATCTTCTCGCGAATGAGTGCAGCCGTCACATCTCTTCTTAGAGATAAGTCACCACCATTCTAGCAAGCTTGTTTCAGTCTGCATTTTACAGTTTCAACATATTTCTTTATTAATAGAAGCCAAGTTTTATTGTATCTCTATTATTTTTCATTGAATCTATGTGTTAATAATATAGATCTATATTCATTTCGTTATTCTCATAAAATCTGGATCAATGGTATCATAGCGGTCTGCTCCTTGTCGTTCTAAATGCATGTACCCGATAAGGTTAGGGTACAAAGAGTTGGGTCTAGAGCTTGTTTCTCTTGAGGAGAAAGGCTCTCGCACACCCAAATGACCTTCCATGGCAGGAGAAAATAAAGACGATGGTACATGAGATCCTTTCAAATTGTTGCTCGAGGAAGCCCTCACGCAACAGAGGAAGGAGATGATGGATAGTTTTGCGCAAATCCTTCGATGACTACCAACAGGCGACGGGTCTTCCTCGAGCGGAGGTGTCTCCCCCTTAAAGGTACATATCAAATTTTATATTCCTATATTTGAAGGTTATATACATGAAGATTTTGTAGAAAAATGGTTGAATCTACTAGAAGGGTATTTTTCCATCCATAACTTTTCGAAAAGAAAAAATATTACTTTTGCACTCCTCAAAGTTGTCTCCCGTGTCAAAGGTTGGTGGGAGAATTTATGTGAGCAAAAGGAAACAGAGGAACCCTCATTATTTACATTCGCACTCACCTGGGAGTCCTTCGGGGATGTTATTAAGGAAAAATACTACCCTACCAGAAATTATGACGACCAGTATACAAAATGGACCACACTGCAGTAGGAAAGGGACCAAGCAGTGCCAGAGTTCACAAATATCTTCCTTACCTTGTGCACCAAGCTGGGTATCAAATATTATGAGCGACATTTGGTTCTCAAGTACCGTGATTCTCTGCATAGATACATCCAGGAATAAATGGAGTTTCTAGACATCTCGTCCTTGGGCGTGACCTATCGATATGTCGTCAAAATTGAGCAGAAGCTTAAACAAAAAATGTTGCAGTTTGGGTATGAGAACCCCTCACAACAAAAATATGGAAAGGGAAGCCCCAACCCACAAAACAAAGGGCAGAGAAAAGATCGACAACCTCAGGACAACCAGTCTAAGTCACAAACAAAGAAAGACAATGGAAAGACGAAGAAAGATATCGGGAAGTGGTGCGACTTCCATAAGAGCCCCTAGCATAACATTGTTGATTGTCGCTCAAAGCAGTCATTGGTGGTTGAGATGAAATCCTTCAAATCAGATGCGGGTTCTAACTCTGAGTTGGAACCAGAAAAAGGGGAGACAAATCATTGACGCAGAACCCAGTGCCACAGTTGTTACCACCAAGATCCAACCCGGTGAACCTGACAAGCCAGAGGAAGGCGAGCAACTCTTTCATTCACAGATGTGGGTGAAAGGCACCCCATTGCACTTCATAATTAATAGCAGTAGCTAGAATAACCTCATCTCAGTGGAGGTGGTCAAGCAGCTAGCCCTATAGACAATGCCGCACCCGCAGCCCTACACCATCGGATGGCTCCGCCAAGGAAGCGATCTTCGTGTCAGCCAACAATGTTGCATGTCCTATGGCATCAAGCCCTTCAAAGATGATCATGCATTGTGTGAGGTTGCTCCCCTTAAAGTTTGTGATGTTCTTTTGGGTCAACCTTATTTATGGAAACGTCTAGATGTATATGAGTCTACGCCTTGCATTGTTATTATTACTTTGGACAAGAAATTGTACAGGATACCCGAGGTAGTCCCACCTAGTGCGAGTTCTTTGATCTCTGCAAAGCAATGTAGGAAGGTAATCTCTCAGACCAATAATTTTTTCTTCTTCGTAATTCAATCTCAGAGTGAGAAAAATATTGCAGCCACACCCATGGCCTCTACAAACGACCTCTCTACGCAGCAAAAGAAAGTGGATACAGTCGTGGAATAATACAAAGACATCTTCTCCTCACCTATTGGGGTACCTCTACACTTTCAAATCAAGCATTCCATCGATATGACCCCTGATGCACTACTACCCAATGGGCCAATCTATTGTCGATCTTTATTAGAAAATGAGGAGATCAAGTGTCAGATCCAAGAACTGATCCACAAGGGGCACATCTGACCCAACTCATCACCTTGTGGAAGCCCAATCGTGCTTGTGCAGAAAAAAGACAAGACCTGGCGACTCTACATTGTTTACTGGGCCCTAAATAAAATCACAGTCAGGAACCGGTACCCGATTCCCTGAATTGATGATCTCCTTGATCAGCTCAAGGGAACCAAATACTTTAGTAAGATTGATATGAAGTCTGGCTACTATTAGGTCCCAATAGAATAGACATATGTATAGAAGATTGCCTTCAAGTCAAAAGAAGGTCTTTTTGAATGACTGGTCATGCCATTTGGTTTGACAAATGCACCAACAACTTTTGTGAGGATGATGGATGATATCTTGTGGACTTTCACCAATTATTTTGCAGTGTTGTATCTGGATGACATCCTCATCTACAACAAGACTTGGGCGGAGCACATGTAGCATATTCAATAGGTTTTGCACACTCTGCGACATCACAAGCTATATGCCAACCTCGAAAAATGCTCCTTCAGCATGGACCGAGTCCAGTACCTAGGCTACATTGTTGATAAGCATGGTGTGCATGTGGATCCAGCCAAGATCTAGGCCATCCATGATTGGCCAGCCCCAACCACACTCACTGATCTTCGGAGTTTCTTAAGCCTTGCCAATTTCTATTGCAGGTTTGTGTTGGGATTCTCCCATATTGCATGGGCCTCAGCCAAGTAACCAGAGGTGGTGGTAAAGAAAAGTTTGTGTGGGGACTGTCCCAACAACAAGTGTTCGATGATTTGAAGCAATGCTTGTGATCATCCCCAGTAATTTCATTACTCGATTGTTATAAGAAAAATCTGTTTGTTGGGACAGATCCGACCTATCTGGCTGTGAAGTCGGTTACATCCACTTTGATAGCTCAGCATGAGGCAGCGACTACCTGCACCTTAGGTGGTCCTTCACCTGAGGCAGTAATGAAGGGGAAAAAAGAGAGGTGAAAGACTCACAAGAAGTCTTTCCCAGGACCACCCACCCTGGGTGTTGTCCTCCCTCGGGTTCCTGGATGGCCAAAATGGTCTGGAGGGTGAAAATTATGGACAGTAGGATGAAAATAAGCTCGCTGATTTTTTGGACAGTGAGCTAAATAAAGTGAACAACAAGTTGTTCACTCCCTTAAAATGTTGGAAAATGGCCCAGAATGGGTCCCCGGGGTAAACCGATGTCTTGGGTAATTAACCAATGGATGCCTCAAGTAAAAAAGTGTGAAACAAGGGTGAAATGTGAACTTACAAGCTACAACCAAGTCCTTTTAAATGACTTTAAATTGTGAACAACAATTGTTCGAAGCCTTTAAGACAGAGAAACAAGCCCAGAAAGACTCGATACCCCCCGGGGTGACCCGAGAAGTGATCCTGAAATATTGTTAAATAAAAAAGGGGGTTGTAAAAGGGGATGAATAGCCTTGTTACAAGTTGTTTCAACTACGATATAAGGGAAAGTATTCACAATCTTCAAAATTCAGTTCGTGGTTGAAAGGTGGACTGATGAAAGGTTGACTTTTAAAAGTATTTTATTGGTCAATCTTTAGTTTTTATCACATGCCTTGGCCACCACACTATTTTGAAAGTTATCCCGATTAGGAAAACACATCCTGAAATTGTGTCAACTAGTATGAGAAGAGTAGTCCTAGCATACCACAATGGTTAGGTTGAAGAGTGCCCCATGCAGTTCGGAGAAGCAGGGATTAGCCACTTCTCGTCACTAGTGCTTATGGGCTCTTAAAGTCACTTAGATGGAAGAAGGATACCTGTGAAAAGGAAGAGGCCCGGGACCCCCCTAAAGGGAGTATTTGCTGAGCTTACCCAAGCAGAGTAGTATTCTAACCAAGTTAAGCTAATCAACTCCTTGACTTTTTGGTACTAAGGAAAGACCACTCGACTTGTACTAACTAGACAACTTCTGAGGGGCTCCTGATGAAGACTCCCTGGATTTGACTCTTAATATCCTACAAAATTGAAATTACTTAAAATGAAATACCCGGCCATCCATGTGGCGATGTCACGTCTTGCTTTCACAAGTGTGTCTCCTGGTTACTGAATTTGAAATCTATTTAAAACTATATACATAAAACAAGTAAATGGGTAGGTGACATATATGTCACAGCTAAATAATATGTATATGTAGATATCTAAATAGTATAAGTTTTTGTTTTGAGTGTATGGGGTGGACCCTGAATTGTTTTCAAGTGTTTTTGCAGCGTTTTGCATGTATTTAGCTTGTTGATTTTTTTATGGCCCCTTTAGGGGCAACCACCTATATATTAGTGAGTGAAAAATGATACAATGAAAATATGGCAAAATTAAATAATTACAAATAACGGTTACACCATTCAACCCAAAGGAATGGGTTGAGGCTCTTTGCGAGCAACAAAGCCACCATGTGCATGAAAGCCCCAACTAACTCCTTATATGGGGATTGGAAGTTTAGTCTTTGAAATATAGAAAGTGTGATGATTATCTACGCAAGGATAGATCATATTTTTTAACACAAATTCACAAGTAAACTGTTCAAGCTATCTACACAAATTAAGCATATCAACATTGGTATGTGTGCCAAAAATTTTAGAATGAGTGCAAGTAATATGTAACGTGAATATGAGAGTGATTGGGTAGACTTACCGATCAAAATGTGTTTTTTTCTTTGCTTCCCTGCTGGCCCCTTTGCCTCAAACAGTTCTTTAGGTGGTCCCCAGCCGCTTAGGGGAAGCAGAATAGGTGACCGGTTATGTCCTTGCAGGCAAACAACGAAATTTTAGTATTTATGTATGAAAAAATTAAATTAAATGTAACATAAATTTACACATACAAGTCTATAACAGCCAACTAAGATGGTTGTCCCTATAAATAAAAACGGAGGAACACACACCAGTGAGACAGAGCTCACACATGTTGAATTATGCAAATAAATTGATTATATTTATAAGACGATCACACTCCTATCTAAGTGGATCTCAAACCATCTTCAACCCCAATCTGTGTAACAATCAAACAAACTCTAAAACAATATTCTAAGTTTAATACATTCTAGACGTGTCTTCATTATTCTAACATCCCCCTTTAATGAAGAAACGGATTTTCTATCACTCCTAATTGTTTCCTGCATTTTTCAAAGTTCATCTTTCCAAGAGGCTTGGTAAAGATGTCAGCCACATTATCAGTGGTATTACAATAGATCAAGTCAATTTCCTTTGAATGTATCTTTTCTCTTACAAAATGATGTTGAATTTCAATATGTTTGGTTTTGGCATGATAAATTAGGTTGTGTGCCAATTTAATAGATCTTTGATTGTCACATTTGAGAATAGTTGGCCCCATTGTTTATTGCCAATATCTTCAAGAATTCTCCTTAACCAAATAGCTTCACAAGTAGCATTGCATAGAGCTTTGTACTCAACTTATGTTGACGATAAAGAAACAGTTGGTTGTTTCTTACTACTCCATGACACGACTCTTGTACCTATGTTGAATGCATATCCTGAAGTTGATTTTCTATCATCAGGATTTTCGACCCAATCTGAATCAAAGTAACCTGTCAACTCAACATCACAATCATTAGTATACATAACACCAAAATTAACAATTCCTTTCAGATATCGAAGAACTTTCTTCGCAGCTTTCCAATGACTCTCTGAAGGCTTAGCCATGAACTAATTAAGGATGTTGACTGAGTACGCAATGTATGGCCTTGTAGTGGTGAGGTAGTTCAGACTTCCCACCAACTGACGATATAAAGTACCATCTTCCTTTTTAGATCCATCTTCATTGTACAACTTTGCATTCAATTCTAAGGGAGTTGACATAGCTTTACATTCACTCATGTTGAACCTTTTAAGAATTTCTTTTGTGTACTTACTTTGAGTGATCAATGTTTTAGCATACTCTCTCCAAACCTCAAGTCCTAAACAGTAATGCAATTCACCGAGGTATTTCATTTCAAACTCTTGAGACAAATGAATTTTAATCTCTTCAATTAACTTGCATGCACTACCTGTAATAATGAGATCATCCACATATAAAGATATTAAAGCAACATTTCCTTCTTCATCTTTCTTAACATATAGATTAGGATCATTTTTGCTTTTCACAAACCCATTCTGATAAAAGAAGGTATCTATCTTTACATACCATGATCTCAGTGCCTGTTTCAAACCATATAATTCTTTCTTTAACCTGCAGACTAGATGCTCCTATCCCTGCTTGAAAAACCCTTCAGGTTGAACCAAATAAACCTCTTCTTTTAAATCACCATTCAGAAAAGCATATTTGACATCTAACTGATGTAACTTCCAATTATGTTTTGTAGCTAAGGCAATCAGTACTCTAATTGTATTCAATTTAGCTACTAGTGCAAAAGTATCTTCATAATCAATTCCCTCCTTCTGTGATTATCCTTTTGCAACTAATCTTGCCTTATATTTGCCAATGCTACCATTTGCTTTAAATTTATATTTATACAACCATTTGCTTCCAATAGGGACTTTGTTTTCAGGTAGTTCAACTAACTCCCATGTTTTATTTTTCATAAGGGAATCATATTCATCATTCATAGCATTTCTCCATTCTTCATGTTCTTTAGCTTGATCATAGTTTACAGGTTCTATAACATTCATGACATGAGACATCAATGCATAGTCTTTATACCTTATAGGTGGCTGAGTTTGTCGTGATGACCTTCTTGGTCCTTCACTACTTTCATCTCGTCTCCTGCTCGGTGGTGACTCTTCTCCACTTGATGTATCCTGACTACTTGAAGTGTCCATACTACTTTCATTTTGTTCTTGAACCTATTCCTGTTCCTGTTTAACCATTGCATCTATTTTGACATGTTTATCACTATCATTATTCCACGCATCTGCATCATTCATTGTATCAACTTTATCTGCATTCTCATGAAACATCACATCTCTACTTGCAAACAATTTATGTGAATTGGGATCAAACAATTTGTATGTTTTTTTATCAATACAATACTCAATAAAAACACACTTGATTGATATTGCATCAAGTTTCCTTCTCTCATCCTTTGGAATATGTGCAAAGGCAGTGGATCCAAATACTCTTAAATGACTGACATCAAGTTTATAATCATAAAGAATCTCAAAAGGAGTTTGGAAATCTAATTTCTTAGTTGGACTATGATTCTTTAAATAAACAGCAGTGTTAATGGCTTCTGCCCAAAAACCATTAGAAATGTTTTTACCTTGAAGCATACTGCGAGCACACTCCACCAGTGTTTTGTTCCACCCCTGAGCAACACCATTTTGTTGAGGTGTATGAGGTACTGTAAACTATTGTTGGATCCCATGAAATTTACAATAACTTTTAAATGCACCTGATGTATATTCACCACCCTGATCAGATCTGAGAACTTTAATACATTTTCCTGTTTGTTTTTCAGTCATAGTTCTGAATTCTTTGAAGTACTTGATTACATCACTTTTACTCCTTATGAAATAGACCCATGTATATCTATATCTATTATCAACAAAAATAAGAAAGTAGGAAGCACCACCAAGTGACCTAGTTTGCATAGGTTCGCATACATCAGAATGAATTAATTCAAGAATGTATGTTTGTCTTTTCTCTGTATGAACATGAAACTCCTCTCTATGTTGTTTACCAAGTGCACATGCTTCACATGGAAATTGATCATTCTTCATAGCAGGAAGACCTTCTACCATATTTTTTCGTTGTAACAACATTAAATCATTGTAATTTAGGTGTCCATACCTGTGGTGGCATAACTCTTCTGTTGACATTGTTGTGGATGTCAATGCAACATGACGCTTCATTGTCACATCCAATTTATACAATCCACCAACCCTGGTACGTGTGGAAACAACCCTGTAGTGATTCTGGACATCTTTCACAACACACCTCAACTTACCAAATTCCACTTTTAGATTATTATCAATGATAGTTGAAACAGATATCAAATTCTTTTTAATACCAAGAACATACATCACATTATGAATTTGTCTCAATTGTCCATTAGGTAAGTTCACACTTATTACTCCATAGCCTTGGACCTTATGTGATCTACTATCTCCTAGGTAAATGTGTGTGCCATCAGTTTTCTCATAATATTCATCATACCATTCTTTATTGCAAGTCATATGAGTTGATGCACCAGAATCTATGAACCAAGCAGTCTCATCATCAGTTTCAACAGACAATGCAGCTTCATAAATAAACAATTTAAGATTTTTAAATCCATCATTAACTGAAGTGTCTCTATTCACGAAATTTCCATTATGTCTTCTATGTCTCTTATTTGATTCATGATTCTTTCTTCTATAGCAATCTTTAGTAAGATGTCCAGTTTTTCCACAATAATCACTTTCAACATTTCTCTTAACATAAGAATCAAGATGTGTCATACCTTTCTGCTTTGCTTGAAACCGGCCTCTGTTTATGTCCCACGATTTCCCTCGGTATGATCTTTTACCTCTTGCAATCAACGCCAAATCTGAGCCACTTGAATCCAGATCAAAATTCTTCATTCTCTCTTCCTCTTGAAGAAGAATCCCAGCCAATTCATCAAACATAGGAGGCGTTTATCTAGATGAGAGTGTTGAAATAAAGACTTTATAGTCTTGGACTAGACCATTCAAAGCAACAGTTACTAAATTGCTACTAGAAACTTTTTCACCAATGTTACCTAGCTTATCACTTAAATCTTTAATTCTAGAAACAAAATTGCTTATGCTTTCATTAGCTTCCATTTTGATAGATAGTTGCTTAGTCTTTAAAGATAAAATGTGGTTTGCATTAGAGGTTTAAAACAAACCTTTGAGGACGTCCCAAGTCTCTTTTGAAGTTTTGCAGTCCCTTATATGAGGAATGATGTTGTCCTTTACGGACATGCGTAGCAGCACTTTCAGTTTCATCTCTCGCCTATCCCAATCTGGAATCGAGGCAGCAACAGTCGGTTTGGGTGCATCACCTTTGACAATCGTCCATAGGCTATATGCCTCGAGAATGGTGGTCAGCTTAAATTTCCAGTTCACGTAATTCTCGCCATCAAGCTTAGTTAATTCATTTAAACATGAATCGGCAAGAGGATTTTCCATTTTCTTCCACAAATAATTCAAAGAAACAGTAATTAACTAATTGTTACCTCATGAGCTCCTTCTCTGCTCCAGATACCTTGTGAGCTCCTTCTCTGCTGCAGACAAGCTCTTTCTACCTCTGCAAATACAGTTAAGCAAACTCTTGGGCAGCAAGATAGATTTGATTTCACTTCTCATAGACAACGTCTTTAGCACCCTCACACAACCACTCAATTATTAGAGGGTCAACAATTACACAACAATGATTCTAGAGTAGCAAGGATTCCAGCGTGTCCAAAAGAGACTGTAAAACAACAATTAAAAATACCAAATCGCGAGCTATGAGGCTCCAGTTGCCGTGACAACACATTAGCAAGGGGACAACGAATGAGATATGAGATTAATTTCCTGGGCAGGATACACACTCAGCTCCATAAATCGCATTTCAATCACTGCGCCAACAGCCTCCAGCAAATAGCTCGCAGTCACACTAGATAGCATCTTCAGCGCTATCTCCAGCAGGGATGGTAGAGATGGCAGACATCTTCAACTCCCTCACGGCAGTTTGGTAGGCTCTCTCACCAAACTCTAGGCTTTTGCACAGCTCCCTCACGCTGTGTCTATGCGACTCTCTTCTCCTAAGCTCTGATACCATATAAATAAAAACGGAGGAACACACATCAGTGAGACGGAGCTCACACATGTTGAATTATGCAAATAAATTGATTGCATTTATAAGACAATCACACTCTTATATAAGTGGATCTCAAACCATCTTCAACCCCAATTTGTGTAACAATCAAACAAAATCTAAAACAATATTCTAAGTTTAATACATTCTAGATGTGTCTTCATTATTCTAACAGTCTCGTGGGGGGGAATTGACCAAAATGACCAATTTTCCTATTTGGGACAGCAAGGTTAATGGTAAGAAAACATAACAGTAATATACAGGAATGAAAAGATAAAGCAAACAAGTATGAACAACCAACTAAGGGGCCTATTTGAGGGCTGTTCTAAGGGGCTCTAGGACTCCCAGCCACTAGCTAAGGCTGAAAAAATTGAGTACTTCAGAAAATCTGCACTAGAACACATTAAACAGGTTAAACCAAGTTGTTAAAAGATGAAAGTAAGCAACTTAAACCCAATAAAGCAACAACAAACACCTAGCTAACCAATCCCTCCTGGAGATAGATAACATAACAAACATTTACCCCTACCCCTCAACCCTTAACCAACAAATGACACATCCAACAACTAAAATCTAACAAGTATCACACACACAAACAGTCTTGGGAAATTTCAACAAAGTTTTTTTACTATATTCATCCTCTCTTTTTACAATGCCAACCCTCTTATTTATAAAGGAGAGGTGAAGACTTACGGTTAGGTCACAAGACACTTGTCACTTTTGGAAAAGTGACAAGTGGACCAACCCTAAAGTATTTTTGTCTTTTTACAAAAAGTGACCTTATCCTAAAGGTATCTTATCCAAAAAGGGAATCGTATCCTAAAGACAACCTTATCCAAAAAGGGGATCAAATCAGATTTGATTTGACTCTTTAATTACATAGTAATACATGCCAAAAAGTAAATCATGTGAGAGTTCATATTACAAAAAGTCATTTTTCATAAAATGACAAAACCTGATATGCCACATCACCATTTGCCCTGGAATTTGTGCCATCCCAAAGGCTCTTTGACTGCTTCCATGTTTTGCAGCTGTTTATGAGGTGGTTTAGGACAATTTTCGGCCATCCATGGCTACCGGATTCACCAGGATGAAGCCCCAACGTGTGGGGAATTTGTTGACTTGCTTATGAGGGAAAGGGGCCTTTGGGATTTGGTCATTGTAAGTAAGGAAATGTATATTGTTTAGGCACTTTTTAGACCTAATTATTTCCTCCCTTTGCTACCTATAAGTTTCCCTGTGAGTTGGTTGAATCATGGCTTCGATTTGGACTTGTTTTGGTGAAGGGGCCCCTTGGGCCTGAACCCTGAGAGGCTCTTCCCCTGTACCAAATAGCCAATAAAACTGTTCTTTTCAGTTTCCATGTTGTATCTCTATCCTCTACCTTTCTGTTGCCTTTCATTTGGTGCAAATCCGATTCTGGATGAGTAAGATATGGCCTCGGGAAGGTATGCGGAAGAAGTCGACCGAGAGACTGATCAGGGAAGATTTTGAAGTTGGGAAAAAATTCTAGGATGGAAACTAGAACTGAAAGGATTCTACAAGCCTAAATACCTGTAGCTGAAATGGGTTTTTTTCACCTGACCCAATTTGGCCTCGGAGGCCCCCAATTAGACCTCTTTCCGACACATGCTTGTCAGGCCAATAATGAGTCCATGTCGCTCTGGGACATGCCACTGAAATTCTGGGGTGAATTTTCAGATGTAAATTCCATGGATGCATGTTGGACTTCGTCCCGGTCGTTTTGACTATTCATGGGCGAAAATCGACCTCCGTATGGCGAAGTTATGCAATTAAAAAGGCCAGTGGCACCTTGGGGGGGGGGAGAATTTAATTTTAATACATAGTCTAAACATATAAATAAAATTTATTAAAAAAAATAAAATCTTATTATAAATTTAAATAAATATTATTTTTTAACATATATAACAATATATACTTATATATATTTCATATATATAAAAAAATAAAACACAATTTAAAAATCAATAAAATTTAAAAATTTAAACATAAATTTCAACCATATATTAAAACTATGAAGAAAATTATATTTAAATTTTAATTTTAAAACCCCCACACATCTGCCCCTGATCACCATACAACTAGGTCGGAAGTGAAAAGGAGCCCACGGGGTATTGGAGGAGGTGGTAGTGCTGGGCGGAGAGGTGGTCGTGTGGAGTGGTGGAGAGGAGGGCGCAGGCGGAGGAGGGAGTGGAGGCAGGTTGGGCGTGCGTGGAAAATGGGGGTAGAGGGAGTTGGGGGGAGGGGAATGAGCACGGGCTAGAGGAGGGAGAGCAGGTGAAATGGAGGAGGAGGGTGCGCGCTATCAAAAGTGGAAGGGATCAGGGTTTGGGGAGAGCGCAGGCATGGAGGGTGAGCTGGAGGAGGTCGGGGGTGGCGGCACGGAGGAGGAGAAGGGGTCAGGGAAGAGGGATAGGGGTTCTGAGGTGAGGGCACGTGGGGAAATGGGAGGTGGAGGGCACATGCTATTGGAAGTGGTGTTGGTGCACATGGGCAGAGGAAACGTAGAGGAGGTATGGGAAAGCGAGTGGGGACGGGGAGAATGGAGGAGTGGAGTTGTGCGTGGTGGCTGGATGGTGCTTGGGGAGAGGGCCAAGAAGAGGTTGTTGTAGAGGTGGTGAGGGGGCGGTGGTGGCGCCCGGGTGGTGGATGGGTGGCCAGCCACCCCAAAAAATTAAAATTTCAAACTTTGCAAAGAGTGGGTTTTTTTTACATAGTTTTTTTTTTAGAACAGGAGGTCATGGGTTCAAACCCCCTCCCCAATTTTTTGAGTTTCTAGGAAATTCTTGGATTTTTTGGGCAAAGAAGAAGGGAGAGGGCTAGGATTCAAAGCCCAAGGCTTTCCAATGACATGCCCAGACCTGCATATTCAGCAAATAACTTAGAATTTAAAAGTCTAAAGGAGACATGGAGGCTTGGGCTTGGGCCTGGTGCCCAAGAGGGGTTTGAATCCCCTCTCCTTTGCATCTTTTGCATACACATAAACCTGAACTCAAAAACCAGCAAGAAAACTGAACAAGCAACACCACAACTGAACCTGGTAGAGCAATACCAATTTGAAGGCAAAAACATAATTTTTTATGCAAGATTACATCATAACCAACAAATTTTCCTTGGTTTTTTTAACTGGGATTGATGAGTTACCTAATTCATTGTTTGAAGATTGTTGCATGGAGGCTAGCTGCCCACTATAGAGCTGCAACTGCTTCCATAAAAACCTCCCTCTGCTTCCATGGATTCATGTTGCAGAGCTCTCCCCCCCTTGGCCAAAATGTCAAAATGGCTTAAGAGAGGGGAGAGGGGGTTTTGAATTTTCCAATTTTGCAAAAAAAACAAATTTCTCAAAAATTGCATGAGGATACGTGCCTTCTCCTCCATTTTCCAATTTTCTGAAATTTCTTAATAAAATTTTCCAATTATTTTTTTAATATTTCTTGGAAAATGTGCAAGTCAAAGTTTGACTTTGACTTTGACCTTGCTACTACTGACTTAGCCCAAAAATGTTGCCCTGTGGGACAGAGTCAGAATCTGACGCAGGGCACGTCGTTGGAAAGGTCTCGACGAGCCCGTTGGGAATATGCCATCATCAATCTGAGATAATTCCACCTCAACCCTCAAATTCGGCCTGGGACAGTGGCCGCTTAAGACCCCTGACTTACTAGTAGGCCCACATGACACCCAATCTTGCGAAAGGTGCCAAATTTCCATACGATATCCAATCGAGGAAAATGAGGTATTGTCGAAAATGAATCGACGATTAATTCGACGAGGTGACCCTATATTTGTGTGTTGGGGCCATTAATGGTTGTTTTAGCTATCAAGAAACCCTACCATGCGAGTTGGAAGCCCCCCTTTGCCTGAAATAATTGATCAACTTGTGACAACTCTAACCAGGCCAACCAAGGTTGGAATGAGGAAAATGAGAAGCTATTGGAAAGGTATCTGAGTTTATTACAGTGTGGAATTAATGAATCTCTGATTTATAACTCTTTACCCACCATTTTTAAACCCTGAAGAACTATAACCAATTTGGTGTCCAAAATTGGTCATGAACTTGCGAAAGCTCGTTCTTACCAACCGGGGGTCGAAACCAAGCACAAGATATATTTTTGGAAAGGTATCACACTTCCCTACACCATGTATTGGTTTGATTTTCCTTTTGAGACAAGAATATGAACATAATCAGATCAGGAAGTCACAATTATTGGTTTCAGCCATTCGGGTGACGCTAACTTAGCGTCCTCTGTACAAGGTCATACAGACCCGGAATCAGGCTCATGATAGCCCGTTGGAAAAATTGTCCTGATCCCTACAACATGGAAGCATTTCATTTCCTGAATTATGACCAGATTTCATCTTATACTTTTCAAAAGGACCCAGTCCCCAAGGGACCCACCTAGTGATAGGCGAAGGGGGTCGATGTTAAAATTCTTGTAAAGTGTGTGTTTAGCTCATGAAACTTGAACCTAACTACCTTGACATGAGGAAGAAATGTAGTGGGAAGGTTTAAAACTCCCTAAAGGTAGCCAACTGATACTCTTTCAAGGGCAAAGGCCATAGTAACTATGACCCCCACCATTTTCTTCGACTGGAACCATAGCACCAAGGGACGTTTGAGAAGTGACTGTGTAAAACACCGTGTTGAGCCCAGAATAGATTTTTGGGTCAACACTGACCTGCATTAACCCTTTGAGACCAAGACATATGCTTCAAACTATGTTGTGGGCGCATTTCTCACTCGGCATGACCACCCTGTGGCCTACCATAGTGAGACAATATGAGATGTCATTCGTAAGTACCCTACTTACAACAAGGAAATGTAATTCATTGTGAAATCCTACCGCCAGTGGAGGCATTACATTCTCAGGAAGGAGACATTCATCCACATTGATCATAAGTTGTTGCAGTTCATGCACACACAAGACAAATTGTAGAATGACTGCCATCATAAGTGATCTACATACTTGCAACAATTCCACCTCAGCATCAAGTATAAGACAGGAAGTATTAACCGCATCATTGATTGTCTCAATCGACCTCCACTCACGACACTCACCATGATGATATACTCTTGAGGCCACAAGACCTCCAGATGGCCCCAACTCTATGAGAAATATCTTGACTTTTTCACCACCTACCAAATGTTGGGCGCAAACACAACTGTCACTAATTTCCATCTTTAGGACGGGTTGTAGTGCCATCTGGGCCATCTCTGTGTTCCATCAAGCAAGCGAGAGAAGATGATTTGGGAAGCCCACTATAGTTGGGTGGCAGGACACTTCAGCGTAGAAAAGACAGTGGCATTGTTGCAACAACATTTCTACTGGTCAAAACTTTGATAGGATGTCAAAAAGTATATCAGGTCCTGCAGTACCTGTGTTATTGCCAAACCGACTATTAAGAAACAAGGCTTATACACCCCTCTACCTACTCCTGACAGGTCATGGGAATCCATCTCAATGGACTACATGTCGGGCCTTCCGTCCACCAAGCGGGGAAATGACTGTGTTTTTGCGGTTGTTGATCGCTTTTCCAAGATGGCAATTCTAGCCACCTGCAAGAAGAGCATCATAGTGGAGGCCACTACCAAGCTCTTCTTTGAATCGATGTGGGTATATTTTGGGATACCACAAACCATTATCTCATATCGAGACAACCGGTTCCTCAACATATTCTAGTCGAGCCTCTGGTGATTGTTGGATGCAAAGCTCACCAAATTCACTGCCTTCCCCCCTAGATGGATGGCCAAACCGAGGTCATCAGCCGAATGATCGTGCATATCCTGCACATGTACAATTCCAAGCACCCCCGTACACAGGATGAGAGTCTTCCCTATGTTTAACATAGCTACAAAAGAGCCATACATAGCTCTAGCAGACAACACCCCTTTCAGGTGAGGTTGGGATTTCAACCATTGGGTCCCATGGATGTTGTACTACCCCTTGCAGTCACTCAAGAAGCCTCATCCCATGATCAAATTGAAGTTGTCAAATCCACCCAGTGCATTGAGTGGATCCAACACATCTGCCAACAGGTTCAAGATATTTTATAGAAATATAATGTCAAGTATAAGGAGTGCCATGATCAACATCGGGTTCCACACAAGTTTCAAGTGGGTGATCCAAGTGGATATCGGTGGCCACCCACCTTTTCGAACTGGCTCAAAACAGTTTTCTGACAATTTTGGCAATTTACTATTTTTAGCAGTTTTAACTTCCAGGGCCATTTTGAGGGCCTAAATGAAGGATTTTTAGGATCAAGCTTCTCAATGATAGCCAAAGGCATGATTGAGCCCTCAAAATGAATCTCCTTGACGATACCTTTCCAACGGGCTATCATACGCCTAAAACGGATATCGTATGCAAAAGTTACAACCCCAGGAAGTTGATGTACTAACTTACCCAGACGGGGCCCACGTGACTTTTGGCGCTTCATCTCCTAGGGTTAGGTTTTTGGATGTCTAGGGTTTTTGGCATTCCGGTTTATTGTAAAAACGCCTTCAGAGCCTCATTGTAATCATCTTCTTGCAAATGAGCGCAGCCGTCACATCTCTTCTCAAAGATAAGTCGTCAACATTCCAGCAAGCTTGTTGCCGCTGCATTTTACAGTTTCATCTTATTTCCTTATTGAATAGAAAACCAGTTTTACTGTATCTCTGTTATTTTGTGTTAAGCACCTATTAATAATCCGTATTCATTTCGTTATGCTCATAAAATCCAGATCAATGGTATCAGAGCGGTCTGCTCCTTGTCGTCTTAATGCATGTCCCCAACGAGGTCGGAGTACAAAGAGTTGGGTCTTGAGCTTGTTTATCTTGAGTACAAAAGCTCTCGCACGCCCAAGAGACCTCTCATGGCAAGAGAAAAGAAAGATGATGGGATAGGATATCCTTTCAAACTGTTGATTGAGGAATCCCTCACACAACAAAGGAACGAGATGATGGATAGTTTAGCGCAAATCCTTCGACAGCTACCAACAGACGACGCATCTTCTTCGAGCGAAGGTGCCACCCCCTTCAAGGTACAAATAAACTTCGATGTTCCTTTACTTGAAGGTCATATAGACACAGATGTTGTAGAAAAGTAGTTGAATATACTAGAAGGGTATTTTTTTGTCCATAACTTTTCGAATAGAGAAAAGATTACTTTTGCGCCCCTCAAAGTTGTTCCCCATGTCAAAGATTGGTGGGAAACTTTCTGTGAGCAAAAGGAAATAGAGGAACCCTCATTATTTACAGTCACGGCCACCTGGGAATCCTTCAGGGATGCTATTAAGGAACAATACTACCCTGTCGGAAGTTATGACGACTTGTATACCAAATGGATCACATTGTGGCAAGAAAGAGACCAAGCAGTGCCAGATTTCACAAATATCTTTCATACCTTGCGCACCAAGCTAGTTATCAAAGATTCAAAGTGACATTTGGTGCTCAAGTATCACAGCACTCTACATAGATAAATCCATACCGAAATGGAATTTTTGGACATCTCATCCTTGGGCGTGGCCTACTGATATACTGTCAAAATCGAGCAGAAGCTCAAACAAAAGACACGGCAATTTGGGTCCAGGAACCCCGCACAAAAAAATCCAGGAAAGGGTGGCCCCAACCCATAGAACAAAGAACAGAGCAAAGATGGACAGTATCAAGACAACCAGTCCATGCCGCAAGCAAAGAAGGACATCGGAAAGACAAAGAAAGATACCGGGAAGTGGTGTGACTTCCATAAGAGCCCTTGGCATAACACTGTTGACTGCTGCTCAAATCAGTCGTTGGTGGTCGAAGTGAAAGCCTTTGAATCGGATGCGGGTTCAGACTCTGAGCCAGAACTAAAAAAGGGAAGGCGTATCATTGACACAGAACGTAGTTCCACCATTGCTACCACCAAGCTCCAGCTTGGTGAACCAAATGAGCCAGAAGAAGGAGAACGCCTCTTCCACTCACAGATGTGGGTAAAAGGCACCCTGTTGCACTTCATCATGGATAGCGGTAGCGAGAAGAACCTCATCTCAATAGAGGTCGTCAAGCAGCCGACCCTGTTGACAACACTGCACCCACAACCCTAGACCATTGGATGGCTCCGCCAAGGAAGCGATCTTAGCATCAGCCAACACTTGTAGCATATTCAGCAGGTTTTGCACACCATGCGGCAACACAAGCTATATGCCAACTTGGAAAAATGCTCCTTCAACATGGACAAAGTCCATTACCTGGGCTACATAATTGATCAGCATGGTGTACATGTGGATCTAGCCAAGATCCAAGTCATATGTGACTGGTCAGCCCCAACCACACTCACTGAGCTTCGAAGCTTCTTGGGCCTTGCCAATTTCTACCGCGGGTTCATGTTGGGATTCTCCCATATTACATGGGCCCTCATCCAAATAACTAGGGGTGGTGGTAAGGAGAAATTTGTGTGGGGTCGGTCCCAACAACAAGCGTTCAATGACTTGAAGCAACACTTGTGCTCAGCCCCAGTACTTTCACTACCAGACCTGCATCATCCCTTTGAGATCGAGACAGATGCTTCAGACTATGCGATGGGCATCGTTCTCACTCAGCACGGCCACCCCGTGGCCTATCATAGTGAGACACTATCAGATGTTGTCCATAAGTACCCTACTTACGACAAAGAAATGTACTCCATTGTGCAAGCCTGTCGCCAGTGGAGACATTACATTCTTGGTAAGGATACAATAATCCACATTGATCATAAGCCACTGCAGTTCATGCAAACACAAGGAAAATTGTAGAATGATTGCCATCAAAAGTGGTCCACATACTTGCAGCAATTCCACCTCAACATCAAGTATAAAACATGAAGCATCAATCGCATCGTTGATTGCCTCAGCAGATCTCCAGTCGCGACACTCACCACGGTGCTAGACTCTTGCGTCCATGAGACCTCTGGATGGCCCCAACTCTATGAGACATACCCGGACTTCGCCACCACCTACCAAATGTTGGGTGCAAATGCAGTTGTCGATAATTTCCATTTTCAGGATGGATTGTTGTGTCGTCTAGACCATATATGTGTTCCATCCAACGAGTGAGCGAAGCTGATTTGGGAATCCCACTACAGTCGAGTGGCAGGACACTTCGACATCGAAAAATTAGTGGCGATGCTACATAAACATTTCTACTGGCCGAAACTTCGACAAGAGGTCAGCAAGTATATCAAGTCTTGCACTGCCTGCGATATTGCCAAATCGACCACTAAAATAGAGCCTGTACACCCCTCTTCCTACTCCTGACAGGCCATGGGAATCCATCTCAATGGACTACATGTCGGGCCTCTCGTCCACCAAGTGAGGAAATGATTGTGTTTTTGTGCTTATTGATAGCTTTTCTAAGATGACGATTCTAGTTGCCTGCAAGAAGAACATCACAACAGAGGCCACTGCCAAGCTCTTCTTTGAACGAGTTTGGGTACATTTTGGAATCCCACAAACCATTGTCTCATA
>SNQJ01S0013937.1:105717-116861 GCA_010110895.2 Picea sitchensis
GAGTGAGAATTTTTGCAGAGGAGGAGATGGTATTGGAGCATTTTTCCAAGGGAGGGATGGAAAAACTGTATCTTTCTGGTTTTGGCTTGAGGAATTTGTTGGACTGTTACAGGGGAGCATCGGTTGCTGGGGGTTTTGGGCTTAGGGGCCAAGAATCCTCACGGAATCCTGGAGCTAGGGAGTCGGATAGGCTCTGTTCCTAGCTGCCAGGGAGGAAAGATTCGGTTTTGGGCAGAGCAGCAGCAAGGACAAACAAAGATTGGAGAAATAACATCAGACAGATGTATGTATTTTCATGAATTTGCTGTGTTATGTGGTTGTTATTAAATTTATTTTCATGCTATTAATAAATTTAATTTATGCTGAATAATAAATGATTATAAGTTGATGATTAAATTGTACTAGATATAAATTCTTCATTCTTTATTTTAGCTTGTGTTTTATAAGGCTCTATGGGGACATAGACCTTAAAATTATATTTATGAATATTATAGTTCCATTCAACTTACTGTTCATTATACATTTTGAATAACACAAAACCCTCAATCATTATCTTTAGATAAAAAAATATTCATTACCAGTGCATTTAGTTATATTAAGTTTCATTGTTCAACATGTATTTCCCAACTAACTTGACAGGGACTGCGTGGCCAGACAACCCTTGTTAAAGATGTATATGGAACAAGAGTAATAGCTGCAAAGCATTATGTTTTGTAGTTTTATTAAATTAATAAAGGAAACAAACAATTTGATAGTATTTGTTCAAACGATAATGTGTAGAAGTCCAAATCACAATGTCTTTGTAATCTCCATCACATTGCACAATTAAAAATAACATAATATTATTTGCAATCTCCAACACATTACCCAATTAAAAATGACAATATCCCTTAATTAAAGACTAGAGCATCAATGACACCAAAAACTTCTAATTAAGAATGACAACATTATTTACAATTTTTACACACTGAACAATTAAAATTAAAGTCATTAAATTATAGTAATATCAATTTTTACACTTAGAATGATAATCTTATTATTTTAAACTTAAAATAATAAGTATCTTAATATTTTAAGTATCTTATAATAATCTTATTATTTTAAACTTAAAATAATAAGTATCTTAATATTTTAAGTATCTTATAATAATCTTATTATTTTAAACTTAAAATAATTGTTTTATTATAAACTTAAAATAATAACTATTCTTTTAGATATCTAAACTATTATTAAATTTAAAATAACAACAATTCTTTCACCAATTTCCAAACCTTCTCTTTAGAGTGAGCTTTAGAAATATGTCTACATGAATTAACTTTTAATGGTGGACCAATCCTTAGCATGTTTCTTTGAAAAGATATTATTCAAAGGATACATGGTAATATTTAAATTTTTTTAAAAGAGCAAAAAAATTTAATTGATATAATTTCACATTCGAGCATGGCTAAATTGTCATTTTATTTTTTCTAACCAATCATAAAATAAAAATTTTAATATTAAATATTAAAAAAATAAATTTTATTTTTCAAAATATTTAGTTTAATAAGTAAATACTAATAATTTAAGTTAATTTTTAATATTAAATATTAAAAAAATAAATTTTATTTTTCAAAATATTTAGTTTAATAAGTAAATACTAATAATTTAAGTTATTAGTAAAAGATAAAAAATGAAAACTTAAGAAAGAAGAAACTTAAAACTAATAATATCATGTCAATCTCAAGTATTAATTACTTTGATACATTTTTAAATGTAACTTTAAAAACTTTTATGAAAGTATTTGTGAAGATATTTTGATTATTTTGAAACATTTTATAAAATAATTAATTTTTTTTTTTTTTTTTAATTATAAGAATATTTATTAATTTTTTTATTTTTTTATTTTTTTATATAAAAATATTTGTTAAGTTATTATAATAAAATTAGTTTTAAAAGTTATTATTTAAATATTAAATATAAATTTATAAATTAAAGAATAATTTTATATATAAAATAATGTGAATAATTATTGTATAATTATAAATAAATTTAATTATATAATTTTAAAAATAATTATATGAATTTAAACAAACAATCTTCACAAAAAGTATGTTTTTAATTAATAATTTAGAATTTAAATATAAATTATAATGTGATATAAAAAAAAATGAAACAATGTAAAATTTACACATAGAGTTTACAATTTTTTGTAAAATGAGTTTAAACAGGCCTCAAATCTTCTCATTTAAAAATGATGCCATTGCTGAGGGATCAAACATAGCCTCCAAAACTATTGAACAGAATAACCAGGCACTTAGAGGAATAAAAGCCCAGGCAAGGACAAAATCATGATTATTATCTCCCTTAACATTAGAGGAGTTGGAGGACTCCTGAAACAAGCCTCCCTAAGACGTCTCCTCGACAAAATCAGACCGACAGTTCTCTTTCTACAAGAAACGTTGGTGTAGGCCGATGATGCTAGAAGCTTCCTTTCCACCATCAGACCCGAATGGTTGATCTGCACGGCAAATTCTATTGGCAACTCAGGTGGGCTCCTGGCAACCTGGGATCCTTTACATTTTGACTTCACTCCGATGCTCAGCCCTGGCGGAATCCTTCTTACTGGCACCTGCTTTGAACTCAACTCCACCTTAACCCTGCTCAATACTTATGGCCCCTGCCTGGAACGCAGACAATTTTGGGAGAAGCTCGACAATCTTGGCCTACTAGCCATTAAAGACATCATCATTGCCGGTGATCTAAACTTTACACTCAGCACAAAAGAGATATGGGGCGACAGAGCAAAAAAGGACCCACTAGCGACTTACATTTCATCTCTTCTCACAAAAAATGCACTTGTGGACCTGGAGCCAGCTGAACACTTGCCTACTTGGCGCAATGGGAGAGCGGGCCCTCCCGGCATTGAAAAACGACTTGATCGTTTCCTGATTTCAGAAACTCTACTTAATCCAAATCACAGGGCACGGACATGGGTAGACCTGCCATACATTTCTGATCATACTCCCATTTGCCTTCAAATTGGAAAAGGAAAATTTGGGAGGAGCTTACCTTTTAAGTTCAACGCAGATTGGCTGCAGGAGCCAGCTTTCGACCTACTGGTTAAGAAAGTTTGGACAGACACGTCCCACTACATTCTGGGGGATGCACAAGGCACTTTAGTCAGAAAACTTTACAGCCTAAAACAATCCACAATAGGCTGGCTGAAAGAAAAAAAAGCAAAAGAATTATCCGTTCTGCAGAGGCTTGAACAACAATTGTCTTATTTACACAGTGAAAAGGCACGGACAGACCAGAAATCTGATATTCAAGCAAATATCCATACTTTAGAGGCTAACAGAGCACACCTTCTCCAGGCTGATGAGAACAGATGGAGGTTAAAAAGTAGAGCTCTCTGGCTCACTTGTGGCGATAGCAACACCCGATTCTTCCACCGTTTTGCCAGTCACCGTAGAAATAAAAAGCTCATATGGGAGATTGTAGATGAAGATGGAAACATAGCACACAAGACAGAAGACATAAAGAAAGCGGCTCACACACACTTTCAGACTTTCTTCCAAGAAGATCCTCTCATCTCCATACAGGACCAAACARCCACAGCCCAACTTTTCCCACAACTGGTCACTGACGAGGAAGCGAGAGCCTTGGAAGCCCCATGCACAAAAGAGGAAATCTACCAGGTCTTAAAAGATTTTAAAAGAGAAAAAAGCCCCGGTCCCGATGGATGGACGGTGGAACTCTATCTTCATTTTTTCGAATTAATGGGACCAGATCTGCTGAAGGCAATCGAGGATTCGATAAACAGGGGGTTGGTTAACAAACACTTAAACAACACTTTTATAGTCCTGATTCCAAAACAGAACCTTCCCCGACATTTCTCGGATTATCGACCGATCTCGCTGTGTAACCTCAGCTACAAAATTATAACAAATATCATTGCAAACAGGATCCGACCTCTACTCTCCCGGACATTGGCAGAGGAGCAGCTTGGCTTTCTCAAGGGAAGACAAATCCTTGACGCTATAGGCACCGCACAGGAGTGTTTACACAACATAAAATCAAAAAACTTACCTGCCATCCTTCTCAAATTGGACCTCAAACAGGCTTTCGACTGTATAAATTGGAACTTTCTACATCTCATCCTCCTCCAGTGTGGTTTTGGGACAGTCACTACAAACTGGATAATGGGCTGCATAACTACAACCACTCTGGCAGTTTTAATTAATGGCGAGGCTTCCAAAGCATTCCACAGCAAAAGAGGACTCCGACAGGGATGTCCCCTCTCACCCCTTCTCTTCATTCTGGTCTTAGAAAGCCTCAACATTTTATTAAAAAAAAGTAAATTAGCAGGCAAACTTTCGGGAATCAGAGCATCTAGACTGACACAAATTTTGCACCTACTTTTTGTAGACGACGTGATTATCATGACTTCGGACTCCTTGTCTGAATGGACAGAAATTTTAAATATACTAAATATTTTCTGCTCTGTTACAGGATTAAAAATAAATTTGCAGAAGTCAATGTTCTTGGCCACAGGTGCAAGGGAAACGAACACGTCGGAACTAAAATCTCTTTTCAGCATTGATTTTCGAGACCTGGAGGAGGGTTTTAACTATCTTGGCTTCTTCATCAAACCATCCAGCTACAAGGCGAAGGACTGGAGCTGGTTATACGAAAAGTTTGAACGCAGAATTCAACACTGGTGTAACATGTGTCTATCAATGGGTGGCAGATACATTTTGATCAAGGCTGTCCTGGAAAGCCTCCCGGTGTATTGGATGGCACTGGCACACATCCCACAATCGGTCCTAAAGAAACTCCGTCAGCTAATCTTTGCCTTTCTCTAGAAAGGCAGCAAGCACAATAGTGGATTACACCTCTGTGGATGGGAAACCCTCTCAAAGCCAAAAGCTTTAGGGGGTTGGGGACTGAGGAATTTGCACCTTTCCTACCTAGCTCTCTCGACAAATACACTTTGGCGCATCTTGATGGTACCCGGCATATGGAACTACTTATAAAAGACAAATATCTCCCCCACCTGCCGGTACACTCCTGGCTCAGATCCGTCACTTTCACACCTCGGGGGGGCTCTCAAACTTGTAAGCACCTTCTAAAATCGCTTCCAATCATCCTTCATTGGATAGCGTGGCTGCCAGGCACTGGAACTGCTATTGAAATCGACAAAGATGATATCCTTGGCATGGGTGAAAAGGTCCTGCTCTCACCTAGATTGTTGGAGCGCCTACATTCTTTAGGATTACATTTTCTCTTCCAGATAAAATCTCTTCACTGCAGAACTTCTCTTGGCGAATCTTGGGTCACTAGCTCTTCGCTGCATCTAAACAGAGAGCTCTCGGATGAATGGAATAGATACACATTCCATCTAAAGGAAGCTGACATTCACCTTCTGGAAAGACCTGACACCCTCATCTGACCTGACACCCTCATCTGGACGGGAGGCGACAAATCTGGGGACATATCTGTCAGGGATCTTTATAAAGCTTTGGCAGAGGCTTCTTGGCCCATTCAGGATCAGACTTGGCGCACACGGTTGTGGAAGTGGAACTGTCCGCTGAAACTTAAATTATTTACTTGGCTATTGTCGGAGAATAAAATCCTAGTCTGGGATATCCTACAAAGTCGGGGCTGGTCTGGCCCAAATCGCTGCATTCTGTGCAAGGAAGACAGTGAAACTTCTCACCATCTCTTCGTGAGCTGCCACTTTACTCAGCAAGTTTGGCATCAGGTAAAAGTAGCTCTAAAACTAGCTGAACAGTGGACTGGACAAACGACGTTCTCTTGCTTAAAAGCTTGGTGCACAAAACAACAGCTTTACCCCTCGCTGCCATCCACTGTCTGCTGGAATGTTTGGTTAACTAGAAACGTTGCCATCTTAGATAATAAGCCCCCTTCAGTTAACTTGGTGACTAATCTCATACTATCAGCAGTCAACCGACCTCCCACCTCCACCACTGCACAGAAACGCTACAGACCCACTAGAGCGCTTCCTTTTGACAAAGCCATCGCATGGTTCGACGGAGCAACACTTTCTGATGGATCTTGTTGCGGGGCGGGAGGACATATTTACATCAACTCACACACCTCCTACAGATGGACTCTAAATGGCGGACAAGGCACCAACACAAAAGTTGAACTACTGGGGGCATGGGCTTCCCTCATCCTGGCACAAAGGCTAAACATCCAAGCCTTGCTACTACTAGGAGACTCAAAAGTCATAATTGACTGGCTAAATGACAAGGTTATTCTTCGATCTGCAGCTCTGGCATGTTGGATAGAGAGAACCATCGAGGCTAAAAGGTGCATCATGAGCCTCTCTGCCTCTCACATCTACAGAGAAGATAATGTCAATGCAGACCACCTATCAAAATTGGCACTATCTCGGCCTATCGGCCTCATAACTTTTGCCAGATGGGAGGATGGCAATGAGGGCCCCTCTACTCACCTTAAAATTTGATGTAGATCACCAGGTCTTGGACTTTTTTCTGTTACATCAGCTCTGAAATTTGCAGCAGCGCTTGACCGATTACAGCTATCACTTTGGAACAGACAAAAAAGCAGATTAATAACAGATTTCAGATCATCAGCGTGCTGCCAACAACAATCTTTCCATCGCTGCCCGGTATCAGAGTACTTTATTTGACAGTTTATTTGGAATTTCTTTGGTATTACTTCTGATAACATGCGAGTCACCGTATGTTATCTTTCACACAGGAGTGAGCGCCGATATAGTGCATTTCTTCACAGAAACTTCGCTTTGATGGCAATATGAACCGAAGCATTTGTAAAAAATTTATATACTTTTGAATATAAATGAGTAAACTTTCATCGTGGAAAAAAAGAAGCTTTGGGAATAAAATAATAAAGAAATAGTTAAATTGTATTTTCATTTAAAATTGTATGTTCTTATAAGTTTTTTAATTTTTTTATTAATTTTTTAAAAATAAATGTTACATTGTGGCAAGGGTATTTAGTCACATCAACTTTTGTGACCAATTACAAAATAAAATTTGAAATAAAAAAAAATATAAAATAGATTTTGAAATTAAAAAAAATTGATTTTAATAACAAAAATTTTAAAAACTTTATGAAACTTTGGGGATTTTTTTTTAAAACAATGGAGTCAAGTGTGTTTGACTGCAAATAGATTTCTATAATCCATGCAGGGACTAATTAAAAGTATGAAAGACATTAGTATCATGATTGAAGTCATTTAGACATTGGTGAATGCAAGAAAAGACATTAGTATCATGATTGAAGTCATTCTAGACATTGGTGAATGCAAGAAATAAGTACATTGACAATTTATGAAGTGTGAATTATATTTATTGTAGGTGAAAAACTTTTGCATTCTATTAAAATTAAAGATATATTTATATTTATTGTAAATATGAGTTTGAAATTTAATCTTAGTAAATATGAATAAATATGAATAGTTTATGATAATGAGATAGATAAAATTGGTTTTTTATTTTAATCAAAATATAAAGATGTTTTTTTTTTAAGTAAGATTGTATAAAGTCTATCAAAATTAAAGATTACAAAGAGGTTCGGTTGTTTTAGGCTGTAAATACTGAGGGGAAGGGGAAACCAACTCAGCTAGCCGAACAAATCCAGAGTTTATGTCTTAAGACGTTAAACATAACAAGGTTTCTACTGCCATTACAAAAACCCAAAATTCTGGTATCTAAAGGTGACCATCATAACAGTAATAACCATGGTGACCATCATAACAATAATATCCATAACAGTGATAACCATAGACAGTAGCTGAGATAGGTGGCTATCGTGAGGCAAAACCACATTAACACATATAGCAAAATAACAAAGACACCTATACATTTCACGTGGTGGGGTTGTATTGCGACCAAGCGTCCAGGAAGAAGGTGCGAGTGTCGAGTCTGTGGTGGGGCTGTATTGCGGCCAAGCATCCAGGAAGAAGGCATGAGTGTCGAGTCCCCGAGAGGAGCCAATTCCTCCTTGACTCGTGTCCCGTCTAGTTGCATGGCGTCCTCGGACTTGACTGGTGACACGTTCTCCTCTTTACCTGGTTAGTGGTGCTCCCAAGTCCCCAGTAAAACAAAATATAAAAATGTTATAATTAAAGAAAAACATTATTTTTTTCTTTAAATAATATTTTCCTTTCTATACTTCTCTTTGAGAATAATACTTAATATAAACTTTAGATTTAAAAAAAAAATATATATCATATTAACAACAAAATTTCATAATATTTTCCTTTCTATACTTCCCCTTAATTTTGAGAATAATACTTAATATAAATTTTAATTTTTTTTAAGAAAAAATACCATATTAAGAACAAAACTCAAAATTGTTACGTTAATATACTTCCTTTCATTTTGAGAATAATACTCTATACAAATAAACTCAAAATTGTTACGTTAATATACTTCCTTTCTTTTTTTCCCAGGAAAAATTAGCTCGAAATTTATATAAGTATAAACTCATTTACAGTAAATGCCAACCAACTGTGGCAAGTTCCAGCACAATACCAAGATCTGAAAACGAAAATACAGAGAGCGCATTGTTGTCCAGTGTCGACAGAGATGTAAAGGCGACTCCTTATCCCCTCCGGCAAGCCAGAAAACAAGAATCAATGAGATCACCACCAAGTGCAGTAAGAAACATGAATGAAATATCTCCACAGAGGGAAAAACATTCAGCCACCCTCGCCACTCATTCAAAACAGTGATGAAGCATAAGACAGGCCCACATCAAAGCATCCAAATCAAAATGATATCTCTGATTCATGATTCGAAGAGATTTAATGTAGAGATCTGACTCTCCATGCCTCCATCGCTGTGGAAGATAAACAGTCTGCCCGCCACTTATGGTAAAGCACGCTTAGAAAGAGCATCAGCCTCCGAGTTATGAGCTCTGGGAAGATGACTGACAGTGAGGGCCGAGAAAAAGTTGGCCAGCTGCTGAGTTTTGAGCTTCCAACCTTCCACATGGGAGGAATGAAGTTTACAATTTCCATTAAACCAGTCTACAATAACTTTTGAGTCTCCTAAAATGCAGAGGTAGTTTATGGACCAGTAGAAGGCCATCGTAAGAGTTGTCCAGAGGCCCAACAACTCCGCTTTTGTATTCGAGCCCACACCACAATTCAGGTACCACTTCGTAGTCCTTGTCGGATGAAATTTGAATGTGCCTCCAGCACCGCAGCAAAGGCCAGAAGACAGGGCTGCACTATCAAAACAAGCCACTGTATGATCTAGAGGCAGATTTAAAAGCATCGCTTTGGGAGGGAGAGCCTTGGTAGAAGACGGTTGCCAGTGTAAATGAGCCAAGATTTTGTAGAAGACAGCCTGCACAGACGGAGTGGAGTCCTCAAAGAGGGCCTTATTTCTTTCAAGCCAGAGTTGCCAACACACCATAATAGCCAGAGAAGAAGGCGCTGCATGATTTGATAACCAGGTGGAGAGACAATATGTTATAGAGGCACCAGACCAGAGGAGAGGAAGGGAAAGATGCAGCAACACTTGGTTCCATAGGGCTTGTGCAAACCTACAGTGAATCAATAAGTGGTGAACATCCTCTGAAGCCTGTCTGCAAAGGACACAAAGACCAGGACCCTGCCATCCCTTCCTACAGAGGACCTCCCAGGTAAGGATTTTCTCATTTGCACAGAGCCAAATGAAAAGTTTAAGCTTGAGAGGAAGGGGACGAGTCCACAACCTTCGGAGCCACTGCGGAGATGGATCTGTGTCACTGTTAGGCAGAAGTGCCAAGTAGACATTCTTGGCACTGACCTTTCCGGAGCCATCTCCCCCAGCCCAATAAAGAGAATCCCGCTCAGCAGAAAGAGAAAGACCAGCACACTTAAGAGTTGTTGTAAAAGAACCCCATTCCATGGCCATCGGACCGCTGAGAGACAGGTCACTACTTTGAAGCCACCGATCGGGAAGAGGGAAGGCACCGGACTCCTGTTTCAAATGTGCCAGAGTACAGTAGTTTAATGCAAGCAGATGGGATCTGAGCTGCAAGGAGAGGATCGATTGGTCTTCTAATCCCACTATTTTATCACGACCAATTTTAATATCTTCGCCCGAACCTGGCCTCCAACGAAGCCAATGGAGGATCACCTGGGAGGAAGAGACCAGGCCTCTCCAGAAAGGAGATGACCACTTCTGGACGAGAGAAGTCTTACGCAGCCAAGCAGGAAGGGAAAGTTCACCAAGATATTTGGCCCTGATGACTCTATGCCAAATGCTATCTATCGAGACCGCTCGCCAGAAGGAACAAGCCAATAAAGCCGAGTTAAAGATGGAAAGGTTCTTTAGACCCCAACCCCCCCTCTTTTTGGGTTTTGAGATAGACTGCCAGTTGCTGAGATGAATACGGCGCTTGCCTGCACTGTCATTCCAAAGAAAGTTGAAAGAAAGTCTGTGGAGCATGGAGATGATTCTAGCTGGAATCCGTTCCAGAAGCATCCAAAAAACAGCCAGACTTTGAAGAACAGACTTTACCAAGATTAGACGTCCCCCCAGGGACAACCATTTGTTGCACCAAAACCCAATTTTCCTCTCAAAAGATGCAACCAGCCAGTTCCAATCATTAGGGGAGGAAGCACCGTGTTTTAAGTGATACCCCAGATAACGGAAACCAGAAATTAAGTCAATAAAGGAGAAAGGGAAGAAGACTTTGTAAATGGAGAGATCAGCCTCCGATAAACCCCAATAGTGAGCAGTAGACTTTGTAAAGTTTATGGACAGCCCCGAAGCTGAACAGAAGAATTGGAGGGTGTCCATGAGCGCGAGCCATTCCACTAAATCTGCTTTGGAAAATAAAAGGATATCGTCCACAAACATCAGGTGCACCATTCTAGTGTGGGTTGAGACCTTGATACCTGAGAAACGGTGATCAGAGCAGCCTTTAGAGAGAAGGAGGCTGAGGGCTTCCATAACCAGAATAAAAAGATATGGAGAGAGAGGGCATCCCTGGTGGAGCCCCCTTTCGCTTTTAAAAAAACTGGATGCCTCTCCATTAATCAGCACTGCAAAATTTGCACTTGTAACGCAGGCCATAATCCAGTTTGTAAACTGCTCTCCAAAGCCAACCGAGAGAAGAACAAGTCTTAGAAAATCCCAATCTATGCTGTCAAA